>PVKS010035448.1:0-20056 GCA_004027875.1 Aplodontia rufa
AAGGTGGGCTTTATACCCAGAAAAAATGAATGTTAAATAATTTCCACCCTTACATAAGCTGTGGCTTTCTCAGTTTGTGTGAAGACTGAAAGAAATTAACAATAAAGAGTTAGATATTACTTCTCCATGCCACACACATCTTTTTCAACCTTTCCCCTTCAATTTAAAAATTACTGTTATTTCCTAAAGTGTCCCCTTATCCCAAGGTCCTACACTTATTGTTGTTCACAGTGGGAAAATTATATGTATAATTCTCTATATAAAGCTATATATATATGTTTGTGTGTGTATACATGACCTTTGATACTAACTGTTATCAGAAAAGATACTAAATATTTCTAGAGTGCCTGTTATAAACTAATTTAAATTAGAAATGATTGTTATCTAAGCAACACATGAGTGAATATAGAATGTCTGTCACATAGATGTATTATTTTACTCATTGATTTTTCATTTCTGATACTTCCTTAAGATCTTTCCTCACTCATTCTCCCCTATCCTATCTACTCTCACAGCAGGAAGTGCAAGATAATATATTATCGTAAATAATATAAAATAGCAAATTTTTGCTTAATTTAGATTTAAAAAAATTTTTACAAGTATTGGAATTAATTACAAAATTTAATCCCTCAAAAGTGGAATTCTACATTTTTTACATAGCACTACAAACACATTGCTTTTATAGGCAGAGTTATCAGACCAGGGTGCATGAGCTTTAATTCAGCACTTGATTAAACCTACTCTGCAAATGCCAAAGATAACCTGGGGAGTTCCCTACAGGCTGTGTGTCTTCAGTTAAGTCATGTAATATTTCTGGGCCACAGTTTTTCATCTCTGACACAGTATAATAAAATATGCAGAGGTGCTTTACAAACTAAAAAGTGATATACAAAAATAGTAAAAATAAGGTATTGCATTAGTTGAATTTCAACTAGAATAGAAATGTATTAAATGTATTTTATATATATCATAATTATTTAAATACACGTATAAGTGTACATAAATAGACATACATATATACATATCTGTGTGTGTGTGTGCACGTGTGTGGATTTTTTGCATGGAATTCTTGGCACCACGGTCTTTGCCAAGGCTGACTCCACATTAAATGCTGGAGCCTAGAGTGCACAGGCCAGTGGGACCCCAACAGGGTGGACAAGGACCCCACAAGGACAGACTGACGACATACATGTCTATTCTTGTCGCCTCCAACAAGGATATTCTGCAGAATCTGGAGCAACTTTGACATGGAGCTGAAACTCGTGGATGACCAGTGAGAAGGAAACAGTTGTTGTCCAGGGGCTGCTTCATTTCAAAGAAACAAGTGTAGAACTCTTTTTCCCCCTATGCTACCTGAAGTCTCACCTTCTCTGGACTACCTTCTTCCCTCTTTAAGTGGCTTCCACCTGACTAAGTTATAACTGTTAGTGTCATTCTCCATTTTAGTTGACTCAAAAATCAATGGCTTGGGACTTTGATTTCATCTGGAGAACTCCATCAGAGCAGCCATAGAGTAATGTTTGAACACTTGGAGGAAGGTGTGTGCAACTATAAAGCACTGCTGCCGCACTCCTACCCTCCAACTCTTGGGATCTCCTTTGAGGCCCACCGCAGCCAAAAGCACAGCTGAGAACGTGTGTTGAACTCTGAGGGTCCAGCCTAACCAAGACAACACACCACAGAGCCATGGAGAGACTGATAAAAGTGATTTCTATCCTAGTCAACAAAATCAGCAGCGTACTCTAGAAAAGCCAAGGAGGGTGTGGGGCCACTCTCTGTCCTTGTTCTGTGTTCCTCTGCATGGGTCATTGTCCCCAGCAGATGTGAAACACACTGAGGGAGACGTGCCTCCCCACCACCCATCCCTGTTGATTCTGACCTGGGTATCTTTAGAAATGCAGTCATCTAGCTATGACCTGGTTATGAACATGAAACAGTGTTGCCCTATCACCACAATCACCACATTTTTGCTTCAGTTTTGGACAGATGATGCTTTTCTTTCTCCTTTAGAAGTCATGCTGGTGGGGGGAGCATAAGGGAATGATATTTGCCACATTATACTGTTGTATTGTATGCATGTAAAACTATATAACAACAAATCCCACCATTATGTACAACCAAAATGTAATTTTAAAATGTGGGGGGAAAAGTTATCCTGGGTCCTCCTACTTTTATACAATGTATTTCTCCATTTATGCTTTGGCTTCGAGGAACAGATTAAATGTATATTCTTAAATCCATTCTATTATTCACTGAATTATAGAGATTATACAGGTCAAAGTACAGAAAAGAGACTAGGCATGGCGGTACATGCCTTTAATGCTAGCGACTTGGGAGCTGAGGCAGGATTGCAAGTTCAAAGCCAACCTCAGCAACTTAGCAAGACTCTAAGAAACTTAGTGAAGCCCTGATAGAAAATAAAAACTAAAAAGGTCTGGGGTTGTAGCTCAATGGTAAAGCACCTCTGGGTTCAATCCTCAGTACCAAGAAAAAGAAAAAGTAGAGTAGAGAGGGAACTAAGTAAGAAATTCTTTTTCAGTATAGCCACAAAATATATTCACTAAATAGAACTTAGGTTATTTCTTGGTAATTCCTAGTTACTAGTAAAAGAAACTTTTTATGCTATAACTTCCCAGGAACCTGAATAAGATGAAGTTTAATTTATTATTCGTCATCTTTCTAGCACTGAGAGTCATTCGTAAAGCTATAGCTTCCCCCCTTCCCAATAGTTCCCAGTTCTGCCCTATAGAGACAGAGACTGTGTTCCATACCTCAGCATCGAGCTGATCTCCTGGCAGCCCTACCATGATCTTGCTGCCACTGCTACAAGTTCTTCTTTTGTCCACAGTGACAGTCACTGCCTTGAAGTCCTGGGTCTCCATCCTGTGGTGCCAATTTTCTCCTTGATTCTCTTATTTGACCTGGACACCTACAAAGCTGGAAGTTTGACTTGGTCCTCACGCCAGACTTTCTGATGATTGTTGACCTCTGAATACAAGTTGCTGTAAATTAGCACCACTACTTCCAGATGGACCTCCTCAAAGACATTTTCATTCCATTTATTTAATACCTTCTTTCACTGTCAGCCAAAAATCAGCCCTCGTCCTCTGCCTCCACCAATGTCCTGCTCATCTCACCTGCTGATGCGCTTTTTGGCTGCTTATGAGTTATTCTCAAAATGACTGTCTTAAATGGCTCTGAGTATCTTAGGAACTTATCCCAAGGGTTTGTTTGGGTTCTCAGTTATAGGCCTTACCAGGCAGGATCATTTTATCACCTATCCAACAGTTCCGTTTGAAATTTATGAGCATTTTGTTTTCACATAGATATGGTGAAGTCATGCAGAAACTAAAGTACGTTAAGAATAAATTTCGCAATTTTTTTTTTGTACCAGGGATTGAACCCAGTGGTGCTTAGCCACTGAGCCACATCCCCAGATATTTTTATTTTTTATTGTAAGCGAAGGTCTCGATAAGTTGCTGAGGCTGGCTTTGAACTTGTGATCCTCCTGCCTCAGGCTCCTAAGCCACTGGGATTATAGGCATGAGTAACCATGCCTGACAAATTTCACAAAATCTTAATGTTTCTATATTGAAAAAATAATTTGCTAACGGCTCATGAAGACTTTGATAAAGAAATCAAAAGTGTTGATTAAGGACAGTTCATAGTTGGTGTAGAAAAATCTTTCTTTTTTCTATTTATTTTGTATATAGTGTATTGCTAAGTTGCCAGAGCTGGTCTTGAAGTCAGGATTCTCCTGCCTTGGCCTCCCACGTAACTGGAATTATAGAGGTGCACCACTGTGTCTGGCTATCTCTCATTTTTAAATATTTAGATTTCAGACAGGAATTGCACTAGGCATAAGGAATACAAGATGAGTTTATATGTCTATAATACACATGCACAAACAGATGTTATTGACCCTTCACATTTTCACATCCTAGAGAATGAGACAAAGAAAAACAATTACAACTCACAGTGAGAGTCCACAGAAATTAAAGTGCTTGATTTTGTCTAGAAATGGGGGAGGGTGCATTTCAAGGAAATGAACTTGAGTTGACTCTTGAGGAATAACTGGACTGAAATCAGCAGGCAGATAAGGTGAGAGAAAGATTGTCTAGGGAAGTGGAATAGAAGAATAGAGAGGTAAAGAAGAACCTGGTACATTAAGAAAACTGCAAGGAGTTCTATATTGCTGGCATCTGTGTTTGGTCCAGGAGTAGCTGTAAGCAATGAGCCTGAAAAGACAGACAAATTTGAATTAATGAAGTTCCTCCTGAGTCATGCTATGAAACCAGGACCTTATCCTGCAGACCATGGAGAATTAGTGAGGATTCTAAAGTAGCAGAATGGCATGGTTTTGTTTTACCTTGAAGGGGGCTACGTAGAGGGGAAGGGACAGAAAATTTCTGGAAAAGTTCAAATAAAAAGTTGTAAAAATTTTTATAAAGGTGATTACAAAGTAAAGTGTATCATACATGGACATGAATAGCCCAAAACCCCTTCTGAGAACCTTGACATTTCTGTCCCATGTGGGTTAACAAGATCCTTGTAAATTGGTTGAAGGTATTGGGCCTGCATCCCAGCTTAACTCTCCCCTCTGCGAATCCTGTTTCCTTCATCTCCCTCCCATAGATATGGATTTGAAGTTGATTCTGTTAGGTAGAACTTGATCTAGGCAATGCCATTTTGAATCTTATCCTTCATCTTAGAATAAGATCCACCTATCCCTAAACCCCTGACTCACCTAATCCCTAAACCCTGGACCCACCTATCCTTAAACCCCTGACCCACTTTTCCCTAAACCCAAGTTCCACCTGAGAAAGGACTGTTCCCTGACAAATCTCTAGTTCTCTATATCTACCCCAGTCTGTGTGGAACACAGGTCCCAGACTCCACTGGGCACCCCCTCCACAGGTTTCTCCCATTAAACCTGTGCTACTGTTGAGCCGCTGCTCTCTCTTTTTTTCCTTCATTCATCTCTTTCTTTACAGATTCTTCATCCAGGAGAATCCAAACTACAACAGGAGTCAAGAGGGATAGAAGCAACTAAACATAGAAGTCAGGCATAGAATTAAAGGAGATGAAGGGATCTCAAAAGACTTCAAGATTCAGATTGGTCCTGGGAAAAATACTCTGTACTGCTGGGTGTGGTGGCATAGCCCTGTAATCTCTGGGACTTGGAGGCTGAGGCTGGAGAATCTTAAATTCAAAGCCAGCCTCAGCAATTTAGGTAGGCCTTAAGGAACTTAGAGACCCCTATCTCAAAATAAAATAATAAAAGGACTGGGGATGTGGCTTTTGAGGACACAAAAATGGGTTTTATTCAAAGTTCCTATGGGCCATTTCCATAAGCATACTAGGGTACATTTGGCTAGAGGAACATGGATACAAGCAAAGTGAGAGAAACTCTGGTATCTGTTAAGTAGTAAGTCACATGCTTCAGTGAGTAGTACAAGATTACATAGAATAAATATTAGACAATTAGGGAAGTCAGACTTATAGACAGGTCCAAAATCTCACCCATTTCAGCTACAGTTTAATCTCCAAGTAACCATGCAGTGGTGGCTGTTCAACTTTCTACTGGTAATATTCTTTAATTAATTGGTATAATCATCATCACTGGAATGTAACATCATTTTAAAAAAACCTGTTTTTGTTCATCTTTGTGGTTCTGAGCATTTTGAATGAAGTAAGGCCTCAATGTTGAATAAGATATGGTACAAATCAAAATAGATTGTGTCTGTGTGTAACATCCAGCTGTGCATTGCAATGAGTCTTCAGCTCTCTCCAGGCTGAAGGTGGTTGCTCTGGACACTTCCAGGCCTAAGCAATACCCATTCTGCTTTGTAACTGATTTTAGATTTTTTTTATATATTTAAATGTCAGGTAATGGTAGAATTTTGTGTCATATTTCTGCTTGATGTCCAATGGCCGTCTTTATTTTGTGCTGACTCTTTGCAATGTCCTCTTTCATTTTGGACGTGTCTTCCAGTTCAGTCATCAGCATACAGTAGTCCCAAGTGACTCTCTCAACAACTGTTAAGGATCCTCACAGCCAGAAGAACCTCTCAGAGGATCAGAAGCACAGTCTAATACCGGCTTACAGATTCCTTATTACATTCTTACGCATGAATAAAACAACCTAGACCTATTATGCAGCTATTTTCTCTCCATTGGTAACTGAGAACTGATCTTTTAAAATATATATATATATCAAACAAACCCAACACCCCACCTTATGTATAGCATTCTCTCAGCAGCTGAATTGTCAAGTCATAGCAACTATGCCACACTCCTGTCCAAAGCACCCTTGCAATTCCAGGACTCCACAGTGGGCAAAATTAGAATGTAGTCACTCCACAGCATCCCTGACAAGTACTGTGCCAGAGCAATTCAATGTCTAGACTAGTTGTTTCCGTCAGGAGATTAACTGGCTTATCTGAACCCCAAGGGCAACCTTTGGCTCACATCCAGGAAGTCAGCAGTTTTCAGGTTACCCCTGACAGATCAAGCCATCAGCCGCACGCCTAATCCCAGCATCATACACAGAATTACAGAACAGGACTTTTTTTTCCATGGCATTTTAGGTTTAAACTAGTGATCTTTTTAAGGTTTAATGTTTCATCTCAAAAAGCACATTTTTCAACTAAATATTGATTGAATTTTTTCAGAACAAATGGTGTACCTTTTGGTAATATCACAACAATATTTATAAAGAAAGTTTTCACGTATACATAGATTTATAAACCATCTTTTGAATATAACCTTAGGAACAGTATTTTGCAAAAAAAAAAAAATTATCCAATTCTAGAAAACCAAAATATGCTCCCGCTCCTTCATTATGTAGTACATTGCTCGTGGTCATCTTCCTTCCTTCCTTTTTTTTTTTTTTTTTTTTTTTTTAAGAGAGAAGGACAGTGAGAAGCACAGAAAGAGAGAAACAACTTCATTTAGGTTTTCACATGGCCTTAGTTGCTCCAACACTCAGTTGCGTACATGGTGCTGGGGTTTGAACCCGGGTCCTCGTGCTTGCCAGGCAAGTGCTGAAACCACTGAGCCACCGCTCCAGCCCTCATCTTCCTTTCTTAAATGGGCCATAATGATTTCAACACTCCACACAAAACTTCACACATTTGAATTCACTTGGTTCAGAACCCCTAATGTTTCTATCAGCTCAGAAATTTTTCTTTAACCATTTTGAAGAGTTTTGTGGAGTTAGCAGAATTTTCACTCTGCCACTGCATGACGGTTAGTTATATGCAAGGCAACATTAATATGTACTCTCAAAGAAAAGCTCATTTACAGCATTAGAATTAGCTAATTACAATTTTCAAATTTTAAAATACCGTTAGAATACCTGGAATAACTGAATTACAATTTTTTTTAAAAGTGTAATATTTTTAAAAAACTGTAGTACTCCTGACAGTGTTTTCAAGAACTGAAATTGGTGCTGCTCTGAATTGTGTGCCATAGATGCTATGCACAGCACGTTAATGGATGATAGCACATTCTCTGTAGGACAGATGATTCGTACGATGCTAGGAAAAACTTCTGAATGCCTGTGTGCCAAGCACTGTTCAAGGTTCTAGACATCATCAACCAGACATGCAAGAATTCATGAATAAATTAATTGAGTAATAAATGTGTACCTACTACGAATAATGACTTTGCTCTGTGTTATAAGAAAAATACGTGCATTATGCATGGGTATTTTGCATTTGTACCCAAATACTACCTAAACACAGAAAAACTTTCACCTTCTTTCATTTGAAAGAAGGCGATTAACAAAAACTTATTAACTAAGTTATATTTAGCAATGACTTGGCAGAAGATTATTTACCAAATCAATTTTCCTTTGTATAAACGGACTATAATAGCTTCAGTCTCTTAAAATTCTATGAATCATATATAATGTATTTCAAGATCTTGAAAAATGAATATTTGCTTGTAAATCAAAACTTGTTGGGGCTGGAGCGGTGACTCAGTGGTTACGGCACTTGCCTGGCATGTGTGAGTACGAAAGTTCGAACCCTAGCACCATGTACACAATGAAATGTTGGAGCAACAAAAGCCACATGAAAAACTAAATAAAATTGATTCTCTCTCTCTCTCTCTCTCTCACTGTCCCTCTTTCTTTAAAAAAAAAACTTGTTTGGAACTTCAGGGAATCATTTAGAATTTAGCTCTTAATCAAACCCAGTAAATGTAATACATAGAGACAAGATTGAACCCTTGAGGTTTTGGAGACCCATATATACAAAGAAATGAGCATAAATATCAGAGTTTAATTCTGACTCAGTTGAACTTATGCAAACCAGTAACCACCCCTACCCCTAGGACTTGAGATTCCTTCCTCCCTTTCCACAGAAGGTGCTGGGGTTGGTAAGGATGTTCCAGGTGAGTTCTCAGCTCTCGCCTTCCATTTCTAAACATTCCATTACCTGAGGAAGTAGGAACAGAACCCAGTCCATGGCAGAGTTAAAGTAGGTGTCATAAAAAATATGAATAATGAAGACCAGGATAGACATCGTGCTGCCAGTGCTGTGGATGTTGAAATACCAAAATCCCAGTTACAAAGAAAAAGTGTCTTATTCTCATTGTGCCAAACGTCTGCATGTTTGAAAACTTCAAATGATACTTTGAAAACAGGCATTTAACCTGAGTATTTGTGTTGTATAAAGCAGTCTATTAAATCAAGAATATCAATGCTGAATATAGCTGCTACTATGATTGTGATCATATGATCATATGATTGTTAAGCTTTTGACCCCTCACTCTTTGCCAGGTATTGTGCTAAGACCTTACTTAAATTGCACAGAATCATTCAACAGCACATGTGATTTTTTTTTTTTTTTTTTAGGAAAGAAGGACAGGTGTGTGTGAGAGAGAGAGACAGAGAGAGAATCAATTTTTATTGAGTTTTTCACATGGCTTTCGTTGCTCTGACACTTAGTTGTATGTGTGGGTGCTGGGGTTTGCACCTGTGTACTTGTGCATGCCGGTCAAGCACCGTAACCATCAAGCCACCACTCCAGCCTCCAACACATGTGAAATTTTGTCCCAAGTTTGTCCAGTTCCAAAGTACAGGCTCTTAACCATGATATTCAATATCACTGATATTCAATATTATTAAATTCAAAAAAATTTTTTTAAATCATATGCAATAGAACTTTTTAAAAACAGAAAGAAACCTGTAATACATTTATCAAATTACAATGCTTCTTTATGGGACTTTTATTGGGACTAGCTAAAGGGTTTTATGGACTCAAAAATTGGAAACTGACTACAGCAATTAGTTGTTCAGAATAAAAGCCAGGCTTGAAAGTCCTTCTTTGCATTGAATTTCAAATGTTCCACTTTGAATGAAACAGATGTTGAACTTTAGATTAGTTCAATCTGCATTAGATTTATCCTGTGCACACAGTAAGATAGCACTAACATGGGCACTTACGCTACTTTCTCTTTAGGGACACCTTTCCCCAGACCAGCTTCATCTGCAATTTAAAAGAGGTCTTTTCAAAGAAATAGAGGATTTTAGTTAAAGGCACAAGAATTAGTTCAGTGGGCCTGAGCCATGGTCCATCCGATATTCTGTCTATTTTAGGAGCATAAAGGGGCATGTCATGTGAAAGATTAGGGATATACTCGAGACTTCTTGATATTTTCCTGTCATCTGTGAATTTAGATTAACGTTTCTTAAAGTCTGTGTTTTAGGTGTTCATGATATAAAGTTCCACTTATGTACAGCCCTTTGAATAAAATAACATAAGAAACACCTTGGATTTGTGAATTCCAGATTTGTTATTGCAAATATCTACAGTGTCTCTGATGTAGGTTGCACTGTGTCCTTTTCCCCCATCAAGCTTTGTCAACACCACCCAAGCTTATCATAAATTCTGTTATTTACTGAATTCCCATTCTCCATTAAAAGGATGTTATGTTAGCAAGTATTAGTCGTTAAAGAAATATTAGCACTAAGCTGAGACTTTCTCTTGATATAATCAAGATTGAATATTAACTAAAAAGAAACAAAGATTAGGTTTGGAAGTCAGAAACTACAGGAAACATTTTATATATGATCAGTATCCCTCCAAATGATTAAACACAGTGTAGAGAACAGCAACTGGGACTTGTATGTCCCCACAGTCCCACAAAAAGAGTTCTGATTTTCCAAGTACATGACATCATCTGGCATAATTGGGAATTCCAAATTTCAATTTTGTTCTGTGAGTATAAAAGAGACATTTATATCAAAATGAAAAGTGAGAATATATCACTATCCCAAAGAAGCAACTTGGGTGTCTTCTCAAAATATTTCAGTCAAACCACAACTGGGAGAGCCATGTTGGTTTTCCCTTTAGTCTTCAGTGCACCTGGTTCAAGCTCTAAGAGGTTCTATCTGTTTCTCACATGTTTGGATTGAGTGAATAATCTGTCTATACCTTTTGTGATGTCATAAGATTTAAGCTGTATCATCTTTCAGTTTGTTGCTCTACTTTAAAGAGGTACCACTCTTTTAGTATCTTCTCATTTTTTTGTTCTTTTCATTATAAAATGTAACCTGGATGAAATCTAGCTTCATAGTTTTTAGGTTTTCACATTGAGTGTGTTTTTAAAAAGCAGGTCCTAATTAGTGTTGGGAATACTAAGAAGTGTAACAAACTGAATTCATTTTCTCAGCCTACAAATCAATGAGAGCTAATGTAGTGGTCTCTCCTAAAGGGTCCAACCCTCAGTTCCTTATCTCTTCTCCAGGACCTTTTTCTGTAAGACTCTATCTCGCTGGCAACCTTACCTTAGGACCCTCTAGGGCTTGTTGTAGACATCAAAGACATTCTTGGAGACACTGAAGTCTCCAGTACCTCGTGGTGATGTTGAAGTGCAGACTGAATTTTCTCTTGTCAGTGTGCATAACTTCCAGGGGTCATTTTTGGATGAGAGGTTGCCACAATTCAGATGCCTCCCTTCCCCTCATGTATTTTAAGCAAGGGCTTAATCTGGCAGTTCGGAACAGTTCAGACAATTACTCTTGGAGTTCATCCTAGTTCTCCACCAGGCACTTTAACTCAACAAGCAGAGAATTGGGAAATGGCTTTAAATTTTCCTGGTGACCCATTGGGATTTCTTTGGTACCTTTCACAGGATGTTAAGGAAAGAGGAAGGAAATGTGATTAAGTGGGTAGAGTTAAGGGTACTGCATCACCTGTAACCACAGCACCTTTGCTTCCACCTGTCTTATATAGTATTTTTTTTTCCTTTCAAAGATATTTAAGGGGCTGGAGCGGTGGCTCAGTGGTTTCGGCACTTGCCTGGCAAGCATGAGGACCCAGGTTCAAACCCCAGCACCACATACACAACTAAGTGTTGGAGCAAATAAGGCCATGTGAAAAACTAAATAAAGTTGTTTCTCTCTTTCTCTGTCTCTCTCACTGTCCCTCCTTCTTTAAAAAAAAAACCACAACAAAGCTATTTAAAATAAGACTTTCTAGGAGGAAGAGAAAAGGCAAAGGAAAGAGAGGAGAACAGAGGCAAGAAAAGGAAGAGGGAAGGAGAGAGGGAGAGAGAGAAGGAGGAAAGAAAGGAAGGAAGGAAGGGAAGGAGGAGGAAGGAAAAAGACTAACATCTAATGGTACTAAAGTATGTAAACCTCAATATTTGTAGACTTGATAAAACAGTACTAGTTAAAACTCTTATCCCATGTCAATTATGTATGTTACATAAAATTGATATTCATTTTCCATGTAATTCACACAAAATTTATAAATCTGATATTTCTATGTCTTTTGTTGGTTTGCTGTGCATCAGACACTTTGTTTAGGACTTTATTCACATACCCCTTTTCATTTGCTCTTCACAGTATCCTTAGAGGTGAGTATCAAAATCCCCATCTTATGAATTAGCAGTCCGTGGCTTAGAGTGGTCATGCAATTCGCTCAAGGTAAAAACCTGGTATCTTACACTGCTCGGCTGCCATGAGGAGCTACCACAGACCGAGTGGCTGATAAACAGCACAAGTTTATCTCTCACTATCTGGAGTTTGGGGACATCCAAGATCAAGGCACCAGCAAGAGCAGGCGTCTGCTGAGGGTTGGCTTCCTGGTTCCTTCCTAGGTGATGCTTCTCACTGTAGTCTCACATAGTGAAAGGGACAGGCAGGTTTCTATGACCTCTTTTATAAGGGCCCTAATTCCGTTCATGAGGGCTTCACACATGAAACTCTTAAACATTGATGTCATGAAAATTTTTCTCTCAACAGAAGTCATCCACATAGGCAAATAAATACAGTTCAAACAAACACAAGCCAAATGTTCATATTCAAAAAGCGCAAAAATTTGATTTCAGGAATTATACTATTAAAAAAGAAAATAAGAGTTGTCTTTACAGCTAAAATTTCACTTTGAGGAACTCAGTTTAACATTTTAAAAAATCAGGGTCCTTGACATATATATTTGGATCCTAGTTTAATCTGGCTGCTAAAACAAAATACCATAGTCTGAGTGGCTCTTTAAGAACAGAAATATATTTCTTCTCATTCGGGAGACTGAAAGTCCAGGAATAAGACACTGGCGGGGTCAGTATCTGATGGGTACACCTCCTCGTGCCTGTCTTCTTACTGTAATCTCCATAGTGAAAGGGGCCAGGGGTCTCTCAGGGGTGATTTTCATAAGGGAACCAATCCCATTTATCAGTGCTCTGCCCTTATGACCAAATCACCTCTCCCAACCCCCTTCCACCTGCTAATACCGTGACCTTGACTGTAGGATTTCAGCCTATGAATTTTGGGGGACAGAAATACTTAGTTCATTGCAATTCATAGACATAGATGACCTTGCAAAGAAAGGTGTACCTTTTGTAGGTGAAATTAAAGCTGATTTCTTTCTTTTTTAGCCCCTTATAAAAAGAAAAAAGCAATTAACCACAACTCTACAATTGTTTCCTATGCATAGTTCGGAGAGCTAAAATTGAGTGAAAGATAAAGGCTATAAAGCTGCCTAGAAAACCCACTATGTACACATAATATTGGCATGGATATATTTTGTATGTGCAATTACTCATGGATGTAGAGTAAACACTTGTAATTTTACCAACAATTGAGTGATTGTAGGTTAATCTCATGTATTTCAAAATGACTACTATGATTTCAAGTGACCAATTGGAATGAAAGCTAACTGCTGCTTATTTAATCTTTTTCATATCTCCCTCCTCACTAACCTTTCCATTTTCATAAATGTTACTGGCCCTTACCAATTCCAAAATATTCCCAGACTACTTCTCAGAATGCACAAGATTTTCTCATCTATATCCACCTCCTTTTCTACATTCCACATTCCACAAATTTCCTCAAGTACACTTTTCCTATAAAGATTTAGATATTTTAAAAATACATTAATTTCTTCTTCTGCCACCCTAATTGCATAATATAACCCATCAAAAAATTATAAGCATAGCCTCTAAATGTATTTGTATATTTATAGTGTAATTTATTGTGCTTTGTTCGTGGCAGCCTTTCATATTGTTAACTATTTGACATGGCAGAGATTAGCTGACAGCTCCTCCAATACATTTTCTCTCCTTCCTGGGCACACAGGTGGATTTCATTGATGCTGCTGCCTTGAAGTTAGCTACTGTCATATAATGGCATTCTGGCTGGTGGAATGTGACTGGAACTGATGTTCCCTTCCAGCTATAGCCCAAAGAAACCCTCCAAGTACCATTTTCAATATCCTTTCTTTCTGATAGATTTATAGATGAACATGATTTCCTGGGAGGTCAAGCATTGAAAGATGAGGTAGCCCACAAACTAAAAAGAGCCCAGTGCCCTGAACCACTTACTTAGCCCATCAATAGGAAAACCTAGTTTTGACTTGTAGGAGTGAGAAATAAATGCCTGCCATGTATAAGCCATGTAATTCATTATAGAAATATTTTTATATATCTTATGTATATAAAAGACATGTTTAGCTACTGAATAAATTTTTAATAAAATAAGCATATTAATAGAAAACAGTAAATAGTATTTGTTGAGGTAGTCACTGGCAGTGGTCTCCTAGGCACCTCACCCAGACCTGCATGTTGAATTCCCTAACTTCTTAGGTACAATAAACCAGGGTGCCCTCCACAATGAGAAAACCAGAGCTCCAGTAAGTTGCCCAAATTTGCACAGCTACCAAATGACAGAGCTGACATTAACATCCTGTCTCTCTGGCCACCAGCCTGTATTCTTCCCTTACATCTTGATAGTTCCTTTTCCCTTATCTATTTAAGGCCTCCAACTATGTCAAGTCCTTAAATTGAAAAGATATCCCCTAAAACTCATTATTTGAGTCCTATATAAAAAGAAAACAAAATGAGGAAAATAAAAACTATTAAATCTATTTGCATCTGTGTTTGATTTTTCCATTGAGTAGTGTTTTAATCACTTTGGGCTGTTATATTAAGTTATCATAGTCTGAGTGGAATAAATGACAAATTCATTTTTCTCATATTTCTAGACTGGAAATTGCAAAGATGAAGGCACCATCAGGTTGGCATCTAGTCAAACCCCACTCAGGTTTGCTGATGACCATCTTTTGTTATACACTCTCATGTCAAGGGGTAAAGAAAGAAAGCTAGCTTTCCTGTCTCTTATTATAGGGGCACTAATCCCATTCATGAGGGCTCCACTCTCATGACCTAATTAACCCACAAAGGTCATACGTCCTAATATCATCACATTAAGGATTAGTATTTTAACATAAGAATTTTGGTGGGGCATAAATTTTCTGTCCATAACATTCTTCCCTGCCCTCCCAAATTCATATCCATCTCAAAGCAAAATACATTTATTTCATCCTAAGAAACCCCAAAATCTTAAGTCATTCTAGCATCAACTCTAAAGACTAAACCTAAAACCTCATTTAAATATAATCTAAATCAAATGTGGTTGAGACTGGAGGTAAAATATATTCTAAGGAAAAATTCTCCTGTAGCTGTTAAGTTGTAAAACCAAACAAGTTATGTGCTTCCAAAATACAGTGGTGGGACAGGCATAAGATCATCACATGGCATAATAATTTGAGGAAAACCATAATAACCAATTCCATGTTGGAGTCTTCAGATTTAGTAACTCATTGGTATGCGATCATTAAAATGATTGACAATCCAAAAAAAAATCCTAGAAAAAGTTAAAACATGGATTCAAGCATTGTTTGTTCACTATATTGATGATAATTTTGTTAAAAACAAGTAGAATTAATTGGTAAAGCAAATACTTGTATTTTATCTTAAAAATGCATCTCAAAATCTATTCTGTTCTCCACAAAGATCCAACAAATTTTCTTTTTTTTAAGAGAGAAGGACAGAGAGAGAGAGAGGGAATCAATTTTTATTGCGTTTTTCACATGACTTTCGTTGCTCTGACACTCAGTTGTGGATGTGGGTGCTGCGGTTTAAACCCGTGTACTCACGCATGTCAGGCAAGCGATGCAACCACCGAGCCACCGCTCCAGCCCCCAACAAATTTTTCTTGAAAGGATTATAACACGTTTTCTGTTGGGTGAGAAAAATTTGCTCCAAGTATGATTTTAATTTTTGTTATAGTTTTGATACAAAGAGTAGTCAAAATACTCATTTTTAATTATCTGAAATAATCATTTTGTAATCAGATACTAATGTGGGAGGAATCTAAATCTTTCCGTTTTCCTCAGTCTATTATAAACTTATCCATCAGGAATGCATACACACCTACTTCACTTCCATGAGCTCTTGATGGCTCAGGGAAAAATGCTAAAATTGCAACCTCTTTTTCAAAGGATTCATTTTCAAAGGGGAGCTCTCCTTTACCTCCTTGTTCTTTTTCTCTAAATTCTATAAACAGAAATAATCACAGAAGAAAGCCCCCCAATTTTCTGTTGGGCTTTTGTATATCTATTGAACTTCCTTTGGCCATGACAAATATTTGTTATGTTGTGCAACTGAAAATTTTGCAGCTCTTATCCTAGAAATTAAACAAAATTGAAATTTTGGTAGCAATAAGTAGAGGTTTCCTGAAATAGTCGGCCATTCTAGATCACCCTGCAGAAAACATCTATACGCCAATATTCCTAGATCAAAGGTCACCTATTTTTTTCAGAATGTCATTCTTTGTTTTTTAAGAAACTGATGTAACTCTTGAGAATTTCCTAGTGGTGTTATAAAGAAAGCTAATATAGTCAGGGTTTTTCATTTATTTGTTTGTTTTCCTGTGTAAATTGTATGACGTTCTCAAAATTAAGCTTATGCCTACAGTTGGGAAATTTTCAGGAAATGCAATAAATATTCTCATTTATAAAGCATGCATTCCATAACACATGCAACTTTTCTAAGACTGCTCCACATAATAATATCTGCGTCCAATCAGGTTAGTTTCACTTCTCTTTAGGAAGAGGGAAATAGTTTGCTAAAGTTTTTGTGCATAAAGAAATTTGATGAAAGGTTAATAGACGTTAAGGTGATCTGGACAACATCCTCAACACACAAAATTCTATCTAGATGTGCATGTCCCCTAAGCTCATATCTCAGTGTTGTCACTGTATCTCTCACTCCTTCATAGTTTGTAACAGCAAAGATTCTCTGAATTATTTTTTTAAGAGAGAGAGTGAGAAAGAGATAGTCAATCTAATTTATTTTTTCGTCCGTTTTTGTTTTTCTGGCATTTAGTTGTACGCAGGTGTGCGTCCTCCAGCATGCCAGGCAAGCACTACAACCCCTGAACCACCGCTCCAGCCCCATCTCTAAATTATTCTTAAGGTTCTGTTGGCTTAAGTATCCAAAATAGAAAAGAAAGAAAGCCCAGTACTAAAAATCACTGTACTCCCAGGAGTAGTAAAAGTCTTTGATTTGCTTCTACAACCCTGATTTCCCTTTCCTCGCACATCCACTTCTTTGATGGTCTCCCCTCCTCCACTCTTGGACCCTGTGGCCAGGAGAGTCTTCTGCCCTCTTATTCTGTGCTTGGAGTCTTGGCTGTGGTTCAGTCGAGTATTTTCCTGTTCATGATGCTGATTCAGTGATGGGGGTGTCCGAATTCAGCCAGCAAATGAAAGGTAATGAGGTAGAAGCTGCCTCTGAATAGAGCTAAAAGAGGAGAGTATGAAGATTAAATACTGGGAAAGAGAAGTGGGATCCTATTGAAATCATTTTGATCTCAATATCTTTATACCTGCAACCAGCATACCTCTGGCATTTTGAGTTATTGTACTCAAGCTTAAGTCAGGTTTCCCATCCCATCAGTCACAGTCTACACAGAGGATCCTGACTCCCTATCTTAGACTCTCTTAATTTTTTAAAAGAAACCAAAAGTGTCTTCCTATCCAATGCAAGTACTCAGAACAACGGTAAACCTAATAGGCTTTACTGATGCTTTCTGCCAGTCTTTACCCTGTCAGTTTGGTGGGTGTGGATTCCCACAGGCTAAAGGCTCCTTTACCACAGGATTCTGGGTAGGGGACAAGCATCGTATCAGCATATTTTCAAGACACTACTCATTCAAGATGAGAATTAATTTGGTTTGAAATGTGATGTTACTTACTTCATGTGTTGGAAAACAAAGAGGGATGGTAATTTTACCTTCAAAACACATTTTTTTTTTTTTTGCATTGCTAGGGATCTAACCAAGGGCTTTGCCCCAAACTGTCTTGAGTGTGAGAATTAAGACAAAACATTTTTTAAAAAATGTAGCAGAAGCACAAGAGATACTATTCAGTCTGTTTGTAAAAAATGTTGTGATTAAAGAAAAATCAATGTAATATACTACTCATAGAAAAATCTAAAAGTTGTCATTTTATTTAAATTTTTGATAAAAAGTTGTTTTTCTCTTTGAAAATGAAAAATGGTTTTATATTTCCCTATTTGTCAAAGCCACTTATGTAGATCAAGTTAGAGTTCCTAATTACCAGTTGTTGAGAAACTGTTTATACTGACAGTCTGACAGTTATACTATTTCTTTGTTTTAATTTAAAGATAATTTTCTACCCATAAAAAGTAGGAGGTTAAAATGGTCTTAGAAATTGAAATCAATTCCTTATTCACCAACTACAGAGAGTCTATTGGTATGCAACTGTTTTCATACCAATTTGTTATCAAGGTAAGATTGTATTTTATACTCCACAATAATTCTCTGGCTCTTCTGAGATTAACCACATAAGTGCTAATTGCACATACTGGTGTTTTGTTGGTGGTGCTGGTGGTACTTGTGTGTGTGTGCATGTGCACACACATAACTAAAGAAAAATCCCAAGGCCTCATGCATGCTAAACAAATACTCTACCATTGAGCTACATCCCTATCCCAGCATTAGAGACTTGTATTACTTTAACATTTAAGAATTATTCTTAGGGGCTGGAGTGGTGGCTCAGCGGTTACCTTGCTTGCCTGGCATTCGCAAGGACGCGGGTTCAAACCCCAGCACCACGTATACAATTAAGTGTCGGAGCAACAAAAGCCACATGAAAAACTAAATAAAATTGATTCTCTCTAGCTATCTCTCTCACTGTACCTCTCTCTTTAAAAAAAAAAGAATTATTTTGATTTCTTCACACCATTTTGCATAACCCAACAGAAAGTTTCAATGACTTTTTTTATTACTACCAATTCTACCATGTTTGAACCAGAAGAAGCTATAAACTATTAGTAATTTCATAACCACTGAAGGACCTCTCAATATAAAACATAAATGTTTTGTATTTATATTTAAAGAAGCATTTGACCTATTCACGAATTGATATCTTAAATTGAGTCTTCTAGTATAAGAATATTCACAGTACAAGAATATTCCAGTATGAGAATATAGAAAGTCTCAAAATTGAATGGATACTATTATCGTAGATAGACTTCAAATGTAACGACTTATAATAATGGCCTCCACATATTACCATTGTTGTGATTCATTGTGTTTAAATTTTAAAAGCAAAATTGTAAAAGATGAGAAGATAGACACCTGAATGAGAAAAAAATGTGCAAAGAGCATGAACAGGCAATTCACAAAAGAATACAAAATGTTCAATAAAATACGAACAAGTAGTGTCACTAGTAATAAATGAAATACTAGATAAACCAACAGTGATGAACCATTTTTCATCTGTCACAGTACCAAAGATTGAAAAGAGGAGTGGTACCTTGTATTAATGTTAATATCATTAATGTAAAATGTCACAATAATTCTTTAGGAGAATTTGGCAGTATTTATAAAAAAGCATTCTCTTTTTTCTTCTTCTTTATTAGTTCAGTATGTTCTTACATATTGAAGGAATTGGTTGCTACACATTCACATATGCAAACATAATGATAATGTAACCTGAGTCTGACCCTTATTCAGTATCTCCCCCACTTCACCCATTCTCTGCTGTCTTTTCTCCAGTGTAATTCCCCCTTATTACATATGTAGATGTCCATATGCATGTATATTAGTATTTGAATTTTCAGTATTTGAGTGCCTGCATATTATTTGGCTTCTCATGGGAAACGACAATTAATAACCCCCCTTTTCTCTCCCTCTCCACCCTCCCTCTTTCTCTCTCCACCCTCCTTGCCCCAATAGCTATAGTTCCCCCAAATAACGTGATACTTTGAATTTGGTATGTCCAGTATATAATCTTGTCTTATTTTCATGCTGTCCTTGGTTTTACTCTGGTTTATGCAAATGAGAGAAAACATTCAACCTTTAAGTCTCTGGGATTAGCTTACTTTGCTCAGCATGATTTTTTCCATTTCCATCCATTTACCTGCAAAAACCATGATATCATTCTTTCTAATAGCTGAGTAAAACTCCATTGTGTGTGTGTGTGTGTGTGTGTGTGTGTGTGTACATACACATACATACCACAGTTTTTGTATCCATTCATCCCTTAAGGGTCATCTGAGTTGATTCCATAATTTAGCTATTGTAAATTGAGCTGCTATAAACATTGATGTAGCTGGGTCTCTGTAGTATGCCTATTCTAGCTCTTGTGGGCAAATACCCAGGAGTGGGATACTTGGGTTGAATGGTGGTTCCATCCCTAATTTTTTTTTTTTTAAGAAAGAGGGGACAGTGAGA
>PVKS010035449.1:0-20061 GCA_004027875.1 Aplodontia rufa
AGAGAGAGAGAGAATCAATTTTATTTAGTTTTTCATGTGGCTTTCATTGCTCTGAAGCTTCGTTGTGTACGTGGTGCCGGGGTTCGAACTTGTGTACTTGCGAGTGCCAGGCAAGCACCATAACCGCTGAGCCACCATTCCAGCCCCCTCTTCACCTCTTTTTTACAGAGGACCATCAATGCCACAACTGATGAGAAGGTCCAGAATATCCTCCTGCTGAACTACTGAATACCAGAGCCTACAAAAGTCCTCAACTGACACTTCCTCTCAGCAGGAAGTGATTTAACACATTGTTGCCCCTTTCTTAGCAAATAAGAAGAAAAAGACAGAAATGTTAGGTAAAACTTGACCTAAGCATCCTCCACCTTAGAACAAGAACCACCTATCCCTAAACTCCTGATCTACCTAATCCCTAAATCCTGGAAAATACTCCACAATCATATAAAATTGTTCCTCTCGGACAACTCCTTAGCAACACCCTAATCTTCTCCCCTGTGCCCTCTAAATCTACCCCAGGTTATAAGGGATATTGAGTCCCAGACTCCACTGGGGCCCTCTCCACAGGTTTGTCCAGAATATACCTAGGTTACTGTTGAAAAAAAAAGTTTACTTCAAGCTGGGCATGGTGGTGCATACCTGTAACCTGAGGGGTTTGGGAGACTGAGGCAGGAGGATCATAAGTTCAAATCCAACCTCAGAAATTTAGTAAGGCTCTGTCTCAAAATAAAAAAAAAAATAAAAAGGGCTGGAGATGTGGCTCATTGGTTAAGCATCCCTGGGTTCCATCCTGGGTACAAAAAAAAAAGTTTATTTTAAGACAGTATGTTGTGTTACAGTGGCAATAAATAGCCTCCATCTCATGTTTGCCATGTCTCTGGATTGCATGAACAGACCACATCTGGTGATTGACCTATACCATCTAGGTTTGAATAAGTATACCCTGTGCTATTTGCACAATGATGAAATTGTCTAATGACATAATTCTCAGAATGTATTCCCACGGTTAAGTGATGCACTACTCTGTTTCAAAAACAACTCATTTTAGCAGAGTGAAGTGAAGGAGCCCTGAGTGGCCGTGGGAATGTGAAACTGCCTCAACCTCCCTCTGTGTGCCTGGCAGAAGCTGCCTCCTGCCTTCTCAAAGCCCAAGGCCTGGGGATACCCCAAACCTCATCACAAACCTTGGAGCAGAGGATACCCCTTTCCTGCTAGAAACAGTCCTAATGGAGAAGGATAAATATCATTGATTGGAAAAAAGCAGAGATTGTATTTTTCAGAGGATGTGCTTCTGTGAGAATTAATGGAATTGATGAAACTGGACAGAATTATTTCATTGTGAAGTTGTTTTTTTCTCTGGAGGCTTTGGAGACCTTTAAGCTTGATAATGAAACATAGATCCCCCCAAATTGGCCTCCTGCCATCCTTGATATATCCTGGTGGGTCCTAAATGGAGACAAAAGGCTCCCTTGTGGCTTCATGGAAGGAAAGAACCTCAACCACAGTTATTGATTCTGGGATTACAGGATTTTCCTGGGATGTCTGTCCCTTGTTTTTTGATCTTCCCATTTCTGTCTAGAAATTTCAGTATTTGATGTGTAAAACAAAATATGTTCAGTACTCTAAAAAATCATAATGTAAAATATAAAGAAAAAAGCAGTGCTGGGAATGTAGCTCAGTCAGTGGTGGAGTACTTGCTTGGCATGTGTGAGGCCCTGGGTTCCCCAGCACCGCAAAGAAACAAAACAAAACAAAAACAATAAAACCCCTCCAAAACCAAACACCCTAAACCAAACCAAACCAAACCAAAATAAAATAAAAAAAAAACCCACAAACATTTTTCGCAGGTTTCATTGTAAAATCTTCAGGCACTCCTGGTATAGAATCCAGTTCTAAAAACATTGTGTGAGATTCCCATTTTTAGGAGTTTAACAAATCCAGGTACTTTGAAATGCCCTCCCATCACAAAATACCCAAGTGACGGATAAATTAGAGTAACTGTATGTTTACAATCCTTGCTAAGTTCAAAGGAAAATGAGGAAAGTCCCAAATTGAAAACTAGAACTGAAACTAGAACAACAATCTCATAGTTAGTGGTTCCAAAGTTGACCCTAGGGTAGGAGTAGGGCCAGCAACTCATGCTATTCCAGCATCTTCATGGGGAAGATGCTTTTAATTCCTTTGTGTTTCATTTACTCTGCTGCATATGGATAAAATAACAACACATTTTCCCCTGTTATCAGCAAAGCATTCCATAAGTGGTAACTCTCTCTCTTCAAGGGCATCATTCACAGAACTGGGGCTTCATGTGTCTTTTATGCCTGGTGTGGAAGATCTAGAAGCTGCCTGGCATTATTTTTTCTTGTGGATAAATAAGGCCATCTGAGTAAATATTGTAATTAGGACCATAATGGCACATTTTGATTGCTTTTAATAAATAACACCAACCAGAATTGTTTCTTAGATGTGACACTAATGATCATTAATGGCCAAACTGTTAGATTTACATCAGAAATTCTTGGCTGAAAAATCTTTGGAAGTACAAACTGCAATGCTATCAAAGCTGAGAATGAATGAAAAACTTTCTAAAATTCTCATTATCTTGTAATAACCTTGAAGGATTCATAACAAAAGAAATGCAAGGAGCTTGATGCTGGTATAGCTCAGCAGGTGTTTTGTGAGGAGAATGTGATAAAATTGTGATAAAGAGAGCTAGCTGGATTGAAAAATGGTTAACAAGGTTAGATTCTGATCAGTTCTTGTTTTTTAGGAAATGTTAGTAAAAGTTGGGTAAAAATAAAAAGTTGATATTTGTATATTGTTAGATTCTGAAGCCCTCCAGTTCACTTAAAATTAGGATCATAGGGGCTGGAGTGGTGGCTTGGTGATTATGGCGCTTACTTGGCATGCAAGAGTATGTGAGTTTGAACCCCAGCACCATGTATGCAACGAAGTCTCAGAGCAACGAAGGCCACATGAAAAACTAAAGATTGTTTCTCTCTCTCTCTCTCTCTCACTGTCTCTTTCTCAAAACAAAAACAAAAACAACAAAAAAACTAGGATCATAAAATTTTGCTTTTTAATTATCACAGTGGTCAAACAAAAATGGCTCATGGTGACAAGACAAAGCTGTGACTCATTGCTCTTTTTATTCTTATGAAACTTAAAAAGATGACAACACTGTAATTTATTTGCAATTTGCCCTTTTATTCCCATTCCTGAAACTAAAGCTTTCTATTTCCTTCACCTTCTTGTGATTTGTTAATTATAAGAAAATTCTTTATTGCCTCAAACTTTATTTTAATTTTCTTTTAAAAAATAATTGAAATCTTAATTTTGTTAAAGACTATCCCCGTTAAGATTTCCCATGAACTCGCAGTGGTGACACTGTTAAGCATTGCCAAGCAGAGACTGAGCCATTGACTGCAGTCAGCAGTAGCACACATCCCTACATCTTGAGCAGCAGGGAACAACTGTTCCTTCACACGAATTGCTCCCATTTCTTTGGACAGGGTAGGCTTTGGCAATATTGAAAAATAAGCTGTTGTCTTCCCTACCTTCTCCTCACTCTCCATTTTTGTCATTGTCACTGTGTGGCTGGTGTACCTTGTACTAGGCCATGGCTCTTTAAAGCCCCTGTGCTCACCAGTCAGCATGCCCCACCTGGGCCTGCACATTCCGTTACTCAATTCTGTGCATACTGACCATGTACCAACCATTGTCTTCACCTCACTTTTCTGGGGAAAGAAAAACAATGACATTGAACTGAATAATGAGCGAAAATCTGTGAGGTAGAGAAGTGGACAAGACTGCATTTGTTAGGAGTCTGCAACTCCCTGACATTCAGGGACAGGCAAGCAGCCTGATGTGACTAGAGAGGTTATGAGACATTTGGAAGCCAGTCTTGGGGTAGAAGGAGAAAGAGATGGACCTGGAGGTGTATTAGGTAGAAAAGAGAAAAGAAAAATCTTTCTTCCTCTCTCAGGACTTGGGGAGGAAACATCTCCAACCTGGTGGTATAACCAAATATTTATTATAGTCAGAATTTTAGGGTAAGTTGGAGGAGTTAGAACCCGGTTTACAGAAGGGGTTGGCACACTATAGTTTGGAAGCCAAATCTAGCATCCCACGTGTTTGGCTTATTTGACCAATAATGGTGTTTATATTTAAAAATTAGAAACAATGATATTGCAGCCTTTGAAAGTAAATGGATGGCTATGGAAGAAATTATGCTGAATGAAATCAGCACAACCCAGAGAACAAGGGTCGAATGTCTTCACTCATCTGTGGAGGCTGGAACTAGACCCTGGCCATTGAGAGAGGTGGTCTATTATCAGGTGTTAAATCCAGATATCGTGTAATCTTACACAACCTAAAACGTTTTTTAGAGATGTTGTGGGAAGGGGAAGGGAGGTATAAGGGTGGGTAACTGTGGGGGCACTCTTGGGGGTAAATCTAATCTTCAGAATCTATATACATTATATATTGTTTTGTTAAAAATTTGTATGATTGTTCAACAAATTTTTCAATAAAAATGGTTGATAAATTTCAACAGAAGAGTAATATTTTGTAACATATGAAAACAGTGTGAAATCTGAATTTCAGTGTCCAGAAATAAAGTTTTATTGGAACACAACCATGCTTCAGCTTCTTTTTTTTCCTAAAGGGCAGAATTTAGTAGTTGTTACAGAGATCATACAGCTTACAAAGCCTACAACATTGACTATCTGACTCTGTTTGGAAAAGCGTTATTGATTCCTGTCTATTTCCTTAAACATGAAGGAGTAGAACCCTGGTCTGAAAGTCCAGACCAGGATGGAGCCCTAGAAAGACAGCCTAAGTTTTATGGAATTAGTTCACAAATTGCTAAATTCATTAATTCCAGTGATTGTGATTTTTCTCACCACTTATTCTTCTGTAGCAGAATTAGAAATTATAGTAAGCCATTTTAAAGAAGTATGAGATATGTGGATTAAAATTTTTTTTTTAATTCAAAAATGATTTCTGGGAACTTGGAAACCTATGTTGAGAGTTGTGGTTGCCATACACTTTTGGGAGCATTCACATGGTTGAAGAGTCATATAAAAAAAGAACATCTTTCAGAATTGTAGATCAAAATCAATATAAGTAAATTGTGCAACCTTTTCTAACCTTTTAAAAGGTCATCTCTCTTTATGAGAGCAGTAATAAATGTGCTTTGTTCTTGGAGTCTGCCAATCACATATTTCTTTTTTAGTGTGGGTAACTTAAAAAATTCTTTTCATAAAGCTGAAACATTACCTATGCAATGTCTTTAAAATTTTTAAAGCAATTCCTTTTTCCTGGACTCACCAAACTTATAATCAGATATTGATATGATTTTAGAGGAAAACTAAAAATTGAGGGCTTAAGAATAAGTGGATTTATCAGTCAGGGTCTACTGCACCAGAGAAATAATTCTAGTGATTGTAAGCAGAAAGTGGTTTAATGCAAAGAATTGGCTGCATAGGGAATCAATGGACATGCTATTGGAGAATGGTCTAAGTTGAGCCTTTAGGAGATTCCCAGGACACTTCAGAGCTTACCAGCTAGGGAAACAACTACCTCTTCCAGGAAGGTGGGAAGTCAGAAGGCTGTGGTGGGACTGGAATCTGCCTCCTCCTCTGCTGCCTCTTCACTCCTATAAGGCTGGCAGTTGAAGGCACCCTGCTGAAATGCTGTTGCAGAAATACATCTCCACAAGTTGTTTGCTAGCAAATTTCAGCCAAAAGCAACAGAAAAATCATCTCTGCCTCCCTTCCACCTTCTAAAACTTGCACAAGTGAATCTAAATAGGATTAAGGAGTTGTTGGGAAGACTAGCTGCAAGAGATGCGGGGAAATGTAGCCCTCAAGTTTCTAGTTTCTATTTTTGGGAAGGCACACAAAAAGTTAAAGAGAATGCTGAAGGGGCTGGAGCAGTGGCTCAGCAGTTACGGCGTTTGTCTGACATGCATGGGGACACGGGTTCAAACTCCAGCACCATGTATACAATTAAGTGTCGGAGCAATGAAAGCCACATGAAAAACTAAATAAAATTGATTCTCCCTCTCACTGTCCCTTGCTCTTAAAAAAATGCTGAAGTCAATCACCTGTATTTGTTTGGTATTTTGGCCATAACCACTTAAAACACTTAGTGGCTTAAAACAATGCACACATGTTATCTTTCAGTCCTGGAGGTCTTAAGTCTGTTTTGGATTTTACAAGGCTATGATCAAAGTGTTAGCAGAGCTTCATTCCTTCCAGGAAGCCCTAGGCAAGGGTCCATCCACTCTGCTTTTCCTAGCTTCTAGAGGCTGACCATATACCTTGGTTCATGACCATATCACTCTGACTTCTGCTTTTGTTACCACATCCCTTCCCTGACTCTAACTTTCATATATTCATCTTACAAAGACTCATGCTTACACTGGGTCCACCAGCTAACATGGGCTACATTTCCATCTCAAGATAATTAACCACAACTGGAAAAATCCCTTCTTCTATGCAAGGTCACATGCACAGGGATAAGGATTTTGACATCTTTGGTGGGGTGGTGGGTACTGTTCAGCCTGCCACATTACCCTTATCCAAATTAGTGTAAAAAGGAAACGAAGTTTATTAATGAGTGCTGTGTGCCAGGAAATATATACATATATACATATACATATTCCTCACTCAATGTTATTCCTATTACAAATGAGAAAATGAGATTCAATGAATTTTAAATACTAGCCCACAATTCAGTGATAAAAAGAAATGAACTAGTAAACCATAAAAAGACTGGGAGGACACTTATATTCATATTGTTAAGTGGAAGAGGTCTGAGTAGGATGCACAGTGTGTGGTTCCAACTATAGCATTCTGGGGAAGGCAAAATCATAGAGAAAGGATAAAGGTTGGCAATAGCTGGAGTGGGGGAGGGGCAGAGAGGAAGAGGTGAACAAAGTGGAGCCCTATTACTGTATTCATGAACAATGAGTTTTTCTTTAAAAATTTGATGTTGTATATGACCTTGTGGCAAATACTTTTGCATATATATCTTTTCACATTTTTCACTATTTTTTGATAACACATGCCTAAGACAGGCCTTCTGAGTTGGACGGTAGGCACATCTCAAACACTTCTCACTTGTGTTCTTAGAAAGGGTCAATGGCATGCTGGATCTAACTGGCAGCTCCCGAGGCCAGCTATCTGCCTCTCCTCTCTCCTTTGTACTCACTGACATGTTCGTGTCTTACAACTGGCTCTGAAGACATCAGCAATTGTTACAAATCAGATCTTTCTCCTCTTCTTCTGGAAAGCCAGTTAATAAAGTTTACTAGCAAACTATTAGAAGGTGTGTACAAATCTCCAGGTCTCATAGGTTATAAGGATTCTTTATTTTCACCTAAAAATTCATAATTCTTAAAATAGTAGTACTTGCTAGTTGTAATTTGTATATTCTAATATTGATCACTTTTGATGCCTATTTTATTTTATTTTTTAAAGAGAGAGGGACAGAGAGAGAGAGAGAGAGAGAGAGAGAATTAATTTTTATTTAGGTTTTCTGTAGCCTTCGATGCTTCGACATTTCGTTGTGTATGTGGTGCTGGGGTTCTAACCCGCGGA
The DNA here is from genome assembly GCA_004027875.1 of Aplodontia rufa. Classification (NCBI taxonomy): domain Eukaryota; kingdom Metazoa; phylum Chordata; class Mammalia; order Rodentia; family Aplodontiidae; genus Aplodontia; species Aplodontia rufa. Next base: position 7,605 of record PVKS010035449.1, read on the forward strand.
CTGGCACATGAAAGGCAAGCGTTATAACCTCTGAGCCACTGCTCCAGCCCCTTTAATGACTATTTTAATCTCTGGCTTTTCTTTTTCATATATTCTTTAGAGGTTGAAAACAATTTTAGATTTATTTGGGTATCTTTTGTACTCAACCAGGTCAGTATGGTACAGTAAAGACAATATGGCCCATTAAGGACAACCACATTTTGTAGAGATTTGGCATAATTACATGATAATTCCAAAGAGTGCTGCACTTTGGAAATTTGTTATTTAGAGAAGCCTTTTAAATAATTATTTTGGCACTTGTTGATCTGAAAGGAACATCAAATTTGACAACACATAAAGAGGAAAGGGGAGTGAACAGCATCTCCAGGAGTCATTTGTCTACGTTTACATGATTAGCCCCACACTCCATTTAAGCCCACAGGTGGGATTCTTCCTTACCTTGACCTCCACCTCCACCCTAGCAGCTAGGACCACTCTGTGAGATTATATCTCCTGTGTTGCAGTGGAGTAAAAGTTTGGACCATTGAATAATCTAGTTCTAAGAAGCTGGAGTTTTATGAGAATTGATGAATGCAGGGGAGTAAGCTTGCCATAATGAAAACAGCACGAACTAAGAATCAAGATCTCCAGAATTCTCAGTCCCACTTTGCCTCTGGGCTGTGCAAGGAATCTGATGGCCTCCTCTGTCAAATTGCTTCTCTACAGCTTGATTTGCTGACCTAGCCATAGAGTGCTTCTCCATTTCCTCTCATACTTCTCTGCGAGTCTTTCTGCAATGATCTATAAAGAGCAACTCTTAAGAAATTCCCATGTGGAAGAATAATACTCTTCGACCTGATAAGAGTCCAGGAGTAACCACTTTACCTCTAGCTAATTGTGTGCTGTTATGCAAGCCTCAATTTTCTCAGAATGAGAGTGTGTATATGTGTGTATAGAGAGAGGGACAATATGTAAGCTTGAAGTTCAATGGTTCTGTGAAACAATTTGCCAGCATAGCAAATGTTGAGGATCAAAATAACCCTGTCAATAGAAACTAAACTCTCTTAAAAGAAACATCTGATCTAGCTTCCACAGAATAAGAACATGATGCTCAGAAGCCATATTTTATGTACACTACAATTTGGTTCCCAATGGAAAAGAAGAGAAGGTCAGAAAGACCTTCCTGATTTTGCTGTTTTCTCAGTTTCCAAAGGCTCATATTATGTATTGCCTTCTAAACCCAACACCTATCTCCTTCCACCCACAGTCTCTGAGCCTGCACATTCCACGTGCTTCTCAAGTGCCTGGAATACAGTCTGGGAAGTAGTGGGAACTTCAGAATCATTATCCCTACAGGGATTTGCAATGGACATGTTTGTGAAGACCAACAATTCCTTGATTCTTTCCTCCTTCTTTTAGGTGTCTTTCTCACATCTGGAGTTGTCCCTTTCTGAGCAACCAGGCTCTTTCAGTCATTACTAGGCTTCTTTGTCACATAGAAAGAATCCAGGCTTCCTGTACCCTCTCTCTCCCATTCCTGCCCATTTTCTCTGTTCTAGGCTACCTCTGCTTGTGTGCAAAGCTCAACTGTCTGCCTCAGTTTTAATTATTCAGTGTTGAATGGGCATATTTGCATACACAAATATTTGAGAAATTGAAATGGCAATTAGCAGGTGTATATTTGAGATTATTTTAAAATATCTTTTTGTCTTCCTGTTTTTTCACTCCATGGCTCAGAAGTAATTCTGGTCTTAGTGATTTGTTTTCTCCTCTTCTGGCATGTTTCTAGGTGTACACTATCCTGAGTCACAGTTCTGGAAGATGCTGTTCTTGAACACAGTTAAAACCCACCATTTGACCTGCTTGTAAAACCTAATAAAACATTTCAAAAATATTGCATTTCTTTCTATTTCTGCATGGTTAAGGAGCCTCTCTTTTTTTAAGGCTTCAGCTGGAATTGAGAAACACTTATTATTAAAATTATTTGAGGTCCTGTCAGGAAGAACACAGTGCTGGATGCAGAGTATAGGTTGGATATAGTGGGAAGGTGCAGAGGGGCAAGACCAAAGCCCTATGCTCGGGAGCCTTACAGCTCCACAGGAGGAAGAAGATGTGAAGATATAACCTGAAATTGCATGTGATGCAATTCAGCATTCAACATAAAACGTCTGCCATCTTCAAAGATTTCAAGTATTATTGGATGGCTTTGGTGATTTCTGTGACATTCTTTTAAAGTCCAGTGGCTTTCCTCACTCAAGGAATTTTTAAACTAAATTACTGGGGGAAATGGATCTATGTAAAGTTATTGTTCAATATGCAAATGACCAAATTGGGTTCTTATTGCAGTTTGGTAGTGATAATAGAACAGCTTTCTCCCATTGCTGAGTTTTTAGAATTTCTTGTTTTTCATTCAAAGGAAGTAAGGTGATCAGTGAAAAGAATGTAAGAAAAAATCCACAAGAGGTAGAATCTGTTCCTAGCTTAAGTTTCTGAGCTAAGTCCAATGGAATATAAACTTGAAAGAATCTTTTAGAGGAGACAGAAGCACACAGAGGGCAGCATTTCCCACGGGGCCTTAATCACAGATGGTGTGACTCTTAGGTGGGTCAAGGAGAGTTTGACAGAGATGTTACCTAGGAAGCAAATTCTTTGTTGAGATGCCCAGGCCGAAGAACACACAGCACAGAAGTCAAAAGCTGTGGCTGGACACTAAGGCTCTGCATTAATGGATTTGGATATGCTTCCTTCTGCTCTGGAACTCTGGTGGTTTCAAGATGCAGAGATTTGGAGTAGGGAAATGCAGAACAAATAATATTTTTATTTTACTTCATTGAAATCAACGGTTTGTGGGACTTTAAAAAATATTCATTTCTATTTTACCACTTTTTATATAATATTTTTGTAAAAAAATTACATGCTGAATTTATTTTTTGCTTAGTGAAATAGCACCACTGTATGAGAAGAGAGATCAAAGATCTTGAAACAACAATTTAGTAGCATCCTTCAGTCTGAAATTCAAATCTTTTCTCCCCATGCTTCCTGCCATAAACAGATAATGCTCATGAAGACATCAGCATCTGAAACATAAGAAAACATACCTTCCACAAATCCTGCTAGATAATTTTTGCCTTTCCAAACATGTTAATTTATGTCTCTTAATTACTGAGCTTTAAACTGATGGTCCTTAATATACTTCATTTTTTTTTGTAGGTTAACATTTTTATGCCATTTAAATGTAATCTGAGTTTTATGTAAGCATTTAAAGTAAAAAAAAAAATAAATTCAAAGACTTTTTTTTTCTACTGAGACTCAATTTCTTCTCCTATTCCTTGTGGATCTAATGATTGGATGATTCAGTTTTGCAATTATAGAATGTTAAGGTAAAGAATATATATGTATTCAAGTTTCTCCTTTTAGTCAGGACATAAAGACCAAGAGACTTTAAAGACTATCCAAAGGATTAAAACTTCAACTTTCACTCATCATTATATGGTAGGTCTCCACTTTATGAGAGATGGGATGAGGGGACATGGGGAGGAGGTGTAAGGATAGGGGCTATGTGAAAATGTATTGTGGGAAAGAAGTCACTGTTTAGCTGAACCATCATCTACATGAGGAATTTTAAATGACTTATGACACCCTGTTTCTCAGACTTTCTCCCTTCTTCTGTGGTTTCTCTGGTGCATCTGCAAACAGCTTGTGTGGTGGAGCGGTGCTGGAGAGGTGGGCCACTCCCAAGTGTGTAAGAGCACTTGAAAGAGGAGTAGTGTGTCCTTATTTCTTCTCCAATCCCCTTGCTTGCCTTTCTAGGTGAGCTACTGGACAGTGTGTGCAATGAACATGTGATGATGTACAGCAGTTTAGTCTTTGTCTTTGGACCTTGTCACCTGAGTTAGAATTCTAGTTTGGCTACTTACTACTTGGATAGGTCTGTGGAAATTGCACCTATGTGCCTCAGTTTGCATATCTTTAAAATGAGGATGATTTTAGTACCTGCTTTATACATTTGTTATGAGAACAAAATGCTATCAATACATGTAAAACGATACATGTGAAATGACATTCATGCAAAGCAACTCTTCAGTCAGATTAGCCTTTTTGATGAAAAGATCTAGGACTTTGGAAGCCAGAATCTGGATTTTAATCCTTAGGCATGTGGATAGACTATTAGAGGTTTCAGTTTATCTCTAAAATAGAGCCAGTTTTAGTTCCCTTGTGTTTTACCTTATAGGATTGTTTCAAGGATGAGAGGTCATGTTGGTAGAATGTCTCAAGATCTAGGAATTATTAGCATTCCACTCTTCTTGACAAACAGGTTTCCAGGAGAAATGCATGTGGGGCCATAAGTTAGAATTTATACTGTTGAATAGTCTATTTTCTGTTGATGCAACCAAATAATTAAGGTGGATTATATATAAAGATAGGAGGTTTATTTAGCTTAGAGTTTTGCAAGTCCAAAAAACATAGTACTGGCTTCTGCTTGGCTCTAGTGAAGACCTCAGGGCAGAACCATCACAATGGTGAGGACATGTGCGAAGAGATCACATGGTGGGACAAGTAGCCAAAGACCTGCAAGGGGATGAATATTGACCTTTCATAGCAACTCTTACTCATGGGAACTAAATTACTCTGTGGCAGCATTAGACCTTTCTTTTCTTTTCTTCTTCTTTTTTTTTAAAGCAAGAGGGACAGTGAGAGAGACAGAGAAAGAGAGAAACAACTTTATTTAGTTTTCCACATGGCCTTCGTTGCTCCAACACTCAGTTGTGTACATGGTGCTGGGGTTTGAACCCGGGTCCCCCTGCTTGCCAGGCAAGTACTGAGACCACTGAGCCACCACTCCAGTCCCAGCATTAGACCTTTCAAAGGGAAATGCCCTAAACGAACTACCCACCTTTGACTTGACCCCACCTCTTCCACCTTCTGCCACCCCTTCATATCGCCACACTGGATACCAAGCTTCCAACACATGGAACTTAGAGGGACATGCTTAAACCATGTCCAAACTATATAGCACAGTGTAATTGTAAAACATTCAGTGTTGTTTCGAAGGGAATTGAAAATGGCTTAAGAGTGCAGTTTGAGTGGAAGGGGAGAATTTAAGGCCATCTCCCTCATCTTTCAACAGGCCGCAGATCTGAACATTAACAGGCACTGCCTCATTATCCTGATGACTCATAGAGTCAGAGTACTTCCCTTCTCCTCTGCTGTCCTTTCAAATTAAATTCATTGCTCTACAAGATGTCTGTGCTTCCCAGAAATGATGCAAGTGGTGTGTGCCCTGTTCACAGCCTGGACATTTGACTCTCAGGACATCTTCCCAAGTAATCTGGGCCTTGTCACTCACTTTCAGTTCCAATAACTCCTCTTTCTTTCTTAACAGAAGCTGAGAAAGGACAACAGATAGATGGATTCTTTTAAAAAATATTACAAAGCCCACCTTTAAAAAAGCCGGATATCTTTGCCAAAACACAATTGAAAAAGTAAATTCCTTTTAATATTATTTGACAAAATGGGTAGTATTTGACCATCCACATGGTGAAAACCAGACATTTAACAGTTGCTTAAAAGCTAAATGAGAAGCACTAGCTATGCACATTGGGCCTGTTTTTGTCTCTCATCCTTTAAATAAACTTGAAATGCTTTAAATCTAGTTCAAGTGGGATATGAAGTTTCTGAAACATCTTTTGCCCCAAGAAATAATTTAAAAGTAGCCAACATAGCTACACCAAGGCAACCGTACCTGTCAAGGGGTATAACAAAAAAAAAAAAAAAAAAAAAAAGAGTGTCCTTATTTTTTTCCTCCAGTTTCCATGTTTACCTTTCCAGGTGAGCTACCAGGCAGTATAAGGCACTGAACAGGAAGTGATGTGCAAGAGTGTAGTACTTGGGCTTGGACCCTGTGGCCCACATTGGTATTCTGGTTTGGAGAGAGAACTGAGTCACATTTCAGCAATGAGGCATCTGGCATGAAAATATGCACAAATGGTGACTCAGCAGCCACTATGCCAGTTGCATTTCATTTTTAAAGGGATGGCATGGGTCAGTTGTTGTTTTTAACCAAAGGGATTTCAAATTAATCTCTGTTCCATTATTAACATTTTCCCAATATATGAAGGGATCCCAGCATTTGATTTGTAGTGTCAATTCTATAAAGAAACTAGGGCAGATATTTTCCCACATTTTGTGGATGAGAAGATTGATGATTGGAGAAGTCAATTAACCTGCCCAAAACCACTCAGCAAGGCATCACATCCAAGACTTCTGATACACTGATCTGGGCACCAGTTGAGTTGGCTCCTACAAGAAAAGTTTCAGATGCCCTCATATTGGTATCAATAGCAGTAAAAACGCCTGGAGGTGGGTATAGAGCCACAGTGTTCTTATGAGAGCCTGAAAGGAAAGGCCCAGTGACCAGTCAGTTGAAGAGTGGTAATTTGGGAATGTAAAGCACACAAAGTAGCTTAAAATTCACCGGTGACTAGTACACGTAGATATGTTATTGCTGATAGACATCTGCGGTATCTTTCTCTGAAACAGGCTTCCTATTATATGAAGCTCAGTTTGCCAAAGCATTATAATCTTAAGAGCTATTATTTGGTGTAGCAAATTATGATCAGATCATTTCACATTTTTGGTGATTGCCGATTCATCCACAATTGATCTAGACTTTCTCCTTTTGTTGAGTTCTCTTTGTGGAGATCCTTATTTCTACTTGAGGCTATTACATTCAGTTAAGGAGAGTATTCCTCTCCTTAACAGACTCTTGGTAATGACTATAATGATAGCTAAGGATTAGAAACTGGGCACATTGCATATGTTATTACATTTAGTCTTCATGACAATTGTAAGATGGAAGGTCATTTTTATTTTTTAAATGAAGATATTGAACCCTCAGAAAGGCACATTTGACCAGTTTCTTAGCTTGTAATTGGATAGATGTTCTGGTTATATATTACTGCATAACAAAGTACCCAGAAGGATAATGGTTTATAATAGATCATTTTACTATATCCCATACTTTTGTGAGTCAGGAATTTGGGCAGAACTCAGCACGGACAGCTTAACTCTGTTGGTTGGGGCTGGAGAATGTATTTCTAAGTTAACTTAGCTGTATGGCTGGCAACTTGGCTATTACCCAGGATTCCTAGTTCCTGTTTGTGTAAGCCTCTCCTTGTGGGTGCTCAAGCTTCCCCACAACATGTGGACTAAGTTCCAAGAGCATGTGTTCCAATGGACAAACTGCCAGTCACTTTAGGACTGGTCCCCTAAATGGACATATCACTTCTGCTAAATTTTATTGCCCACAAAGTCATGGAGCCCTTTCAAATTCAGAAAGGAAATATAAATCCAACCTCTCACTGGGAGGAATGCTAAAAAAATTTGTAGCCATTTTTAATTTACCATGCAGAACAAATATGCAAATTCAGATTTTAGTTACCACACCATATCGCATCTCCACTAGTACCATACCTGATGCATTTTCTTTTTAAAGAGGGAAGGACAGTAGAGAGAGAGAGAGAGAGAGAGAGACAGGGAGAATACATTTTTATTGAGTTTTTTACATGGATTTCATTGCTCTGACACTTAGTTGTATACATGGTGCTGGGGTTTGAACCCGTGTACTCACGCATGCCGGGCAAGCGCAGTAACCACCAAGCCACCACTCCAGCCCCCTGATGCATTTCTTAATTGCTACCTTAATCCTTTGTATTTCAATGACTGGACTATGAGCTCCCTGAGGGCAGGGATCATGCCTTTCGCATCTTAGGTTAGACATAATGCCTACCTGGGAATAGTCCGTGCTTCATAAATGTTGATGGAAGGAATGAAGTAGAGCTGAGCTTCATACCCAGCTCTGCTTCTCAGCAGCACTGTGGGCCGGACATTGAACTACTCTCAGCCTGGGTACCTTCTCAGTAAAATACGGGGATGGGATCAAATAATCTCTAAAAATCTCTTTTTCCTAGCATTACCATTATAAGAGTATGCCTGAGTTGCTAAAATAAAATACAATAAACAGGATCCCTTAAACAACAGACATTTATTCTCATGGTCCTGGAGACTGAGAAGTCTTAAGACTAAGGTGCTCAGTGGTTCCTGATGTGTGCCATCTTCTTGGCTTAAGATAGCCATATTCATGCTGGGTCCTCACGTGGCAGTAGGGACACAGAGAGATCTGGTGTCTCTTCCTCTTCTTTTAAAGACACTAATCCTATCATAGATGTTCTACTCTTCATCTAAACTTCATTACTCTCAAAGACCCCACCTCCTTATACCATCACATTGAGGATCGAGGCATGAATGTATGAATTTTGTGGGGATGCAAACATTCAGTGTACAACAACCATTCTACCATTCTACTAATGTACTCAAGAGAATTAATTACAAAATAAAGGGAGCTCAAATAAAGATCTCAAATGAGAGGGGTCTAGGAATCGAGAAACCTGAGACTGAAAATAAAAGACAAGAGGATATGGGATTGCTCTTTGGACAAGTGCAAAGGATTCCAGAGAGAAGGGCTGTTATGGTTTAGATATGAAGTGACTCCCAAAAGGTCACGGGTGAGACATTGCAAAAATTTTCAGAGGTAAAATAATTATATTATGAGAGATGAGTTAATTCACAGATATGGTATAGCTGGGTGGTCACTATAGATAGGTAGGGTGTGGCTGGAGGAAGTAGGTCATTGGAGGTATGACTTTGGGGTTTATAATTTGTCCGTGGTGAGCAGAGCTCTCTCTGCTTCCTGGTTGCTATGTCCTAAGCTACTTCCCTCTTCCTTACTCTTCCACCATGATGTTCTGCCTCACCTCAGGCCCAGAGCAATGGAGTCCTCAGACCATGGACAGAACCTCTGAAACTGTAAAACTCAAATAAACTTTCCCTTCTATAAATTGTTCTTGTCAGATTTTTTAGTCATAGTGACAAAGCTGACTAAGATAAGTGTTGAACATTAGGTTCAGATACAAATACTTGAATTATGATGACAATGCTTGGAAGAGGAAGGTGAGAAGTGGAGGAGGCTTTTTAAATGGTGAAGACATTGTTTTGGTGATGATTTTGTCACAGGGGGTGAGAGAACAAAATAAAGGGGACTCTTTTGTATCTGAGTGACAGAAAGCAAGTTCATGTAGCATTGGTAGTGATTCCCAACTCTGACTACACAGAAAATTACCTATATGCCTGGGCTCTTCTCAAAGCCTCTCATTTCAGATCTTCTGGAGATATAGCTTAGAGCATCAGTGTTTTTCAGAGTCCTTCAGACAATTTCACTGTGTAGCCATAATTGATGGTATTTTACGTAGACTTAAAGGCATTAGACTTTTGGATGCTATGGAATTACAGAATCCTGAGAACAAAAAGCTGACAGACACCAACTAGCTGAGGTCATAGGTTATATGTTATGCAGAAAAATGGCCTCCCAAAGATGTCTAAAACCCAATCTTCAGAACCTGTGAATATATTATGTTGCATGGCAGAGGGGAACTAAAGTTTAAAATTAATCAAGAAAGTTCAAGGCTGGGTAACACCCACCCAGGATTTTTATAATCAAACATCAGAAGAATGAAATAATGTTATGTGATTGTCCCTAAATTCCCCCAATAAAGTCAGAGGCAAGCAATTCTCAGGAGTTTTTTGCAGTAATGTCACTTGAATTGGATGCACCTGCACAGATTTAAGGGCTGACAAAACACTTGTTTTACCTGGATGGTTTAAAATTACTTAAGTCAGCAAAGAAAGCAGATATGATCTGCAGCTTCCATATATCTCACCACTTGAATGTAACCTGGAACTTAATGTTCCTATCACTCTCCTTTAATCAGATCTATAGGCTCTGATGATTTCTTTTCATTGGATTTCTCTGAATAAGAAATAATTGGATCATGAGGGACATAGTTACATACACATACACACATACAAGGAGAAAGAGAGAGAGAGAGAGAAAAGAGAGGGAGAGAGAGAAAAGAGAGGGAGAGAGAGAGAGAGAAATGCACACTCAGAGAAGCAAAATAAAATAGAAAACAAACAACAATGAAAACAAAAAACTACCTTCCTATATGTATATTCATTTTCTTTATCTATGTGTGACATGAACATAAGTCGTATTAGGGATCCATCAATGAATATGATAGACAAGCTCTCACAGCCTAGTGAAGAATAGAATTTATAGCAGAGTAGAAAATACAAATTGCTATGAGAAACCATAGAATGGTCAGCTGATTCAATCTGGAAATGGAAAGGGAGAAGCATGTCAGCAGAAGCATTACAAAGAAGTTCTAAGACCCTCATTTTCAAGGTCTAGTACCAGGATCCCCACCATGATCAAATGGTAGGAGTTTACTCAAGAAGAAAACTCTCAAAACTGTGAAGCCAGACTATTCAGCCTGAAATTCTGGGGAAGAGGCTTAGAAACCTATGCTTTAACAAGTCAAGCCCTGTGAGTGATTCAGATATGTGTTAAAGTTCATTGAGAACCTGAATCTCTCACCTGAGCTGCGTGTGGATCCCTTTTACACCAGACTGATGCTGCTACCTCACACCCAGAATTAACTGAACTGGAACAGAGCCCAGGTATCAGTATTTTTTAAAGCCTCAAGCGATTGTGATGCGATTTTAATGTGCAGCCAGGCCTATGACCATGTATCTATGCTGACAGCCGAAGCACAAGTTAGGCACTGGGAGATGGGGAGAGGGGAAGAAGTATTTTACAGGCAGATATGCCAAAGCCCAAATATAGGAGGGAGTTTGGAAACCTGGTAAGGCTAGTGAGTACACACAAAACTCCATGGCTTAAAATGGGTGCATAGCTGCAAATTTAAATGTTTATTACAGTGCTTCTTAAACTTTAACGTACCTAAACATCATCCAAGGATCATGTAGAAACACAGACTCTTATTTAGTAGTTCGGGGGTGGGGGACAGAAGGATTCTGCATTTCTAATAAGCTTGGTGATGCTGAAGTTGGTCTGCGAACCGCCCTTTGGGTTCTATTGCCTCAGCCTTCCCTGAGCATATATAGGAGAGAAAGGATGGGAACTGCAGCAGGATATATCTATGCATTAGCCCCAGGGCCAACTTTCAGGGCATCCAGTTGGAGAGAACTGCAGATGTCCGTTGCTGATGGGCATGTTTGGAGGGTAGGTAGGAAAGAGGCAACCCAGAACAACCTCCCAGCCTGCTCTTCAGATTATTATCCATCAAGGTCGTACTTCTTTTAGCTCAGCAGTACCTCCCCCGGCTCCTCCCCGCACCAATCTAGCTGAGTGCATCCCCGGTCAAGCCAGCAGACCAGCTCATTAAGTGACCGCTGGAGTTCTCTGTACGGTGCCAGCCAGCCAGGGAGGCGCTGGTCGAGGAGGGGGGCTCTCCTGGGGCCTGGTTCCCTCTTCCCACCTTCCCTTGCTGGCAGCATAGTGCCTGCGGCAGAGCCTTCTCTCTGCAGCAGCCCCTTGCACTAGGCTCGCACTTCTGGGCGCTGTCCATGGTTGCAGCATCTTTCGGCGCGCCACGTCAGGAGGCCGCAGCGGGGCTCTGGGATTGGCGGAGGAGACCCTCGCCATCCCCCAGCGCTCCCGCCCCTGCGCCCTGGCCCCTAGGGGCGCGTACCAGTGAGCAAGCGGGGCGCGCCTGGGGCTCCCGGGCGGCACACCCACTTTCCTTATTAGGACTGAGTCGGTAGCCCAGAGCTGGCGGCGGGGCGCGGGGGTGGGGCGGGGAGCCCTGAGACGAAATAGCCCTGGGCGCAGCCACAATCTCAGCCGCCTCCGAGCGGCAGGAGGTGGCAGCCAGGCGCTGCGCCCCAGCGGACCACTTTCTGGCGACCCAGCTCCTGTCCCTAGGACCGAGGTCTTCCTCTGCGCCCCGCTCCACCGGTGCCCCTGGTCTAAATCACTCGCCAAGACATGGAAGAATTTTTGCAACGCGCCAAATCTAAACTGGTAAGTCGAGGGAGCAAGGTTGTGCGCGTGTGTGCGTGCGTGCGTGCGTGTGTGTGTGTGTGTGTGTGTGTGCCGGCTGATGGAAAGGAAAGGGTATTGCAGCAGAGGAGGAAGAGACAACTTTGCCACTTAGTTGGCGATGTGTTCGGGCTGTATACCCCGGAATTTCTGGAACGCTGGACTTAAAGCGACGAATCTGTCTCTACAGTCCTCCATGCACAGCCAGACAAAGTGCAGAACTGGGGGTGGTTGTGACCCAGCTGAAGTGGGGTGACTTGTGTCCAGCTCTGGCCTCTTTGGTCTGATGTTGGAAGTTCAGCCCCAACCGCAGTTTGCTCCTGAAGGATAGTGGATGAATGGGTGTGGTCCTCCTCGAATAAAAGAATCCAGACTTGTACAGATGTGGTACTTGTAGTTGTAAAAGGAAGAACAGAATCCCTGAGGACTGGTACTTGAGCTGAAAGTGGCAAAACCTCCTGAGGAAGTCAGGTGATAATTAGGGAAGATTCTGCAAACTTTAAGTTTACCTGAGCATCC
>PVKS010035450.1:0-20066 GCA_004027875.1 Aplodontia rufa
TCATGTCCATCCTGTCCTTTCACTCACTTCTTTCCATAAGAAAAAAAATAATATTTATGAGCAGTGAAATCAGGGTACTAACTCAGCATGCACAGGATTCAGTCCAGTCTGGCAGGCTGCCTGCTTGCACAAGACGCATGCTGATTCTCTCTTGTCCTATAAAGAAAGTGCTAAAATTATCCAACTGCTTTGTCTTGATGGGAGGTATTTTAGTCAGATTTTCATCCCTATTGATCAAAGGAACTGAAAAAACAATGTCCTGAAGGAAGTTTGTTTTGAGGCAGGACATCATAGCAGAAGAGCATGGCACAGAAAAGAAACCTCAGGATCCGGCAATCAAGAAACAGAGAGAGCTACACTCATTAGGGACAAAATATAAACTCCAAGGCATGCTGCCAGTGACCTACTTCCTCCAATCGCAGGGAATGGAGACATAGTGTAATGGATGGAGCTGGGGCTGAGAAAGTTTTGTTGTTTTTTTTTTTTTTTTTTTTGATTCCTCATTTTGTAAGATGGGCTATGTTAAGGTATTCTTGTATATCATGGGGAATGGTGGAACAGGGCAGAAATTAGTTATGTAATGAACGAGGCTGTTAATTATCAAAGTGAAATCCTTGGGGGGTGTCTTAAGTGATAGAAATGAAAAGATTGGCTTCAGGATAAAAAATATTTCCTCCATTGTAACATGACAGAGCTTAATATGTGAAACAGAAGGGGTAGGAGGAGAATTGTAGATACAAGAAGTACTTTTATTTGATTGCATCAAAATTTGTTGAATGCAGCCTGTGGTGGAAATCACTTGCTGTATTAGCTCTCTGTGGCAGCAAATGATTTATCTCAAGTTTTCAAGGTTTAATTATTTCATAGTTCTGTGGGTCTTTCACTCTCTGGCGCATAATCTTTAAGGCTATAATCAAGGCATTGTCTAGAGCTACAATTATCTCAAGGCTTAAATTGTGGAGAAATTTCTTCAGTACCCACCCAGATGGTTAATGGCAGGTCTCAGATCCTTTCTTATGTTAGCTGGGTACTCAGTTTCTTGCTTCATGAACTTCTCCATAAAGTTACTCTTCACACAGCAGCTATTTTCCACAAGAGTGAATGATCTAACAAAGATCAAGAGTCTGGTGAGAAGAAACTTACAGTATTTTTGTAACATGAATGGATATGCAGCTATTTTTCCTGTATTTTTCACTCTACAGGCAAGTCACTAGGTCTAGCTAACACTCAAGAGAAAGGACCATAAAATGGCATAAATTCCAAAAGGTAAAGATTGTTGGAAGAAATTTCAGACATATTTATGACACTTATTTAAAATGTGGAGGAGAAGCCTTTGTGGAGGATGGAGGAGAATGGAAAAGTTTATAATAGTATTCTACAAAGAATAAAAAGAGAAGCATCAGTTAATTAATCTCCCAAATCAATTGAGATTTAGATAATTGAATGTAATATTAGTGTCAATGAGTCAGAATACTTTATTACATTTAAGAATAGGTCTGAGAAGAATGTGTTATGGTTTAGATATAAAGTGGCCCCAAAGATTCATGTGTTGAAGGCCTGGTCTCCAAGGCAGCAATATTCAGAAGGTGGGGCTTTGGGGAAGTGATTGGGTCATGAGGGCTCTGATGTCATCATTGGAATGATAATTTGATGGCTTAATGACATGATGGAAACTGAGGAAGGAAAGACCTAATTGAAAGGGTGGATCCTTGGGGGCATTTCTTTGGAGACTATATTTTGTCCATGGCTTCTTTGTCTTTCTCTAGGCTTTCTGATCACCATGAATTGAGCAGCTCTGCTCCACCACACCCTCTCTACCATCTAGTCAATCAAAGGCCTTCCTGAGAGGAGAGAAAGACTCCTGCTTGGCTGCTTGATCCAGTGCATCAGTCTTTTGCTCTTGGACTGGAACTTATTTGGATCTCCTGATTCTCAGGCTTTTTGATGCAGACTGCGATTACACCATCAGCTGTACTGGATCTCCAGTTTGCTGACTGCAGATCATGGAACTTCTCAGCCTAAGTCTTCATAGTTGTATGAACCAATTCTTTATAATGATTTCTTTTTACATATATGTTTGTGTAGATGCGTATGCATGTACGTGCGTATGCATATACATGTGTTTCCTATAGTATTGTTTGTCTAGGTAATCCAAATTAATACTGATTTTAATGCTGGGAATGGGATGCTCCTGGGACAAATATCCAAAAATATAGAAAAATCTTTTGAAATAAGTAATAGGCAGATGCTACAAGAGTTTTGAGATGCATGGTAGAATATAGACATAAGAGTAATTCTAGTGAGGTATCAGTGAGGAATATTTAATGGAAACTTGGAGGAAAGGTGATTATTATTATAAACCAGCAAAGATATGTCTAAATGTATTATAGTGGTTTTTTGGAAGATAGAACTTATTAGCAATTAAATTAAGTATATAGGTAAAGAGATTTTTAAAAAATATATAAATATAAAATTTAGTTTCTCCTGACTGTTTCCAGGAAAGTATGTAAGGAGAGATGATTAAAGAAGGAATTGTTAAGCTTAAAAACATCAGAACATAAATATTTGAAAGAATTTCATTCAGCCTGTCCACATTGAAACAAAAAAGGAAACATATTAGAAAAAAATACTGGACTGTGGGTGGCTGGATTATTTATTACTTAATGAAGAGCTCATGGGGTTATATGAGCAAGAACACTGCCAATGTGAGCTGAAGGTGATAGAGATGGGATGAAATGAAGGGAGGGTGTTGGACTCCTTAGACCCCAAGAGTGGGGCCATATAGCTCTTTATCTGTGAAACCACAGCATCTCTCTCAAGAAAAGGAAAGAAGGACCCTGAAGGCAGTTTAGACATCATCATTTCCATCTCAAGTGGTCAATGACCTCTGCTTGAAGCTTTGAGGGCAGGACTATCCTGTGCAGCCAGGGGTCCAAAGCTTTGCCAAACCTTGAAGGTGTAACCTCTACCAGGTAGAGCCATGGAAGCACAGCCTCTACTCCAATAGGTCCTGGAGGGAAAATTGGAAGGCAGAGCATCAAACCAAAGAGGATTGTTCTCATATCTTAATATTTCATGAAATTTCTCTTGTTAAATTTTAGATTTGCTTAAAATTATAGTCCTTGCTTTCTCTCCTACTTTTTTCCTTTTGAAATGGTAATGTCTATTATATGCCTATTACATCATTTTGTTTTAGAAGTACTACTTGTTTGGATTCATAGAGTTACAACTGAAGAGGAATTTTGCCTCAGTATCAATCATGACCTGAGTCTCAGGTATATCTAATTTTGATGATATTTAGATAAGATTTCAGACTTACACTTTAGACATTACTTAATAATAGAATGAGTTAAGACTTTTGGGACTATTTGGATGCAAAGTATATATTTTGCATGTGAGAAGGACATACATTTTTAAGGCTGGTGGTAGAATGAAATGGACCGAATTGTGTACACTTAAAATTTATATGTTGAAATCCTAAACACAATGTGATATTTGCAGAAGGAACCCTTGGAAGATACACGGTATTAGTTGAGGTCATAAAGGTAGAGCCCTTATGATGGGATTAGTGTTCCCATAAGAAGGGACACCAGAGTGCTAGTGTTCTCTTGTGTTCTGTGTTCTCCATTCTCTCTCTTTCCCCCACACCATGAGAATACATTTAAAAAAATTCAGAAGATACCAACCAAGGTGACACTCCTACCTCAAACCAGCTGGCACTCTGACCCCAGGTATTCAGTCTTCAGAAAGGGAGGAAAGGAAAAACAAAAACAAAGACAAAACAAACAAACAAACAAAAATTGTGCTGCCCAAGGCACCCAGTCTAGGTATTTTGTTATAAGTGCCAATACTGAATTTATGGCATAACATAACTGCAATCACATAAGCAAAAACACTAACCTGGAACATAGATGTAGCCCTCAGAATGTAGTGCCAATGTGAGAAAACTGTGCCCTTTCAAACTGCATGCAATTAGAATCAATAAAAATTGAAGTTGTTACCTGTAGAAGTTGCAGTCTGAAATATTAGTGGATATATTATTGATGAGAATTTGGTTTCTCTGAAATCTTATTAAGAAAAATGTGATGAGTTAATTGATGACCAATTTTAATTGTGATGTATATTCAATAAAGCTATGGTGCTTAAATGAAATATAAATGTTTTAAAGAGCATCAGTGTGAAAGAACATCGGTGTGAATTTATTTGCCGTACAGTCCTGTATAGAGTTAGGTGACAATGACATTCTGTGTAGGCAAACAAAACAAAATAAAACAAAACAAAAATAGGCATTACTGGGGAAATTTGAAATAAAAGAGACAGTAAGATGAAGCAAATTGTCTCCCAAAACTCTTTTCTTCCTCTGGACAATCACACAGTGTTGAATATACAATAGGAAATTAAGAATACTTTGTGCTCTGCGAAAAGAAACCTTTCACTCTCTTACTCTATTTACAGGACTTTCATATTGTGAGAGAGGCCTTTCAGTGTTTGGAGAGGGGTGCAGTACTCAGATTCCATGTCAGCTCATCAGAGAGGTGTGTCCTTACTGATCCTGGGACACTGTTTGCTGAAAAGAGCTGTTTCTAAGGGATGGTAGCGCCTGGAAGGCTGTGTGCCCGTTACCTTTGCAGTCTCATCCAGTATAGCTCATTATCAGTCTACCGCAAGACATTCTCTGCTATGATTTTGTGTCTGTGCACAAATATTTGTCTCCGCAATAGAAGATATAAGGCTTCTCTGTGCTTTAGACTATCAGAGACTGAGGGCACCACTGCTTTGTGGTCCTTCTCACTTTGATCTGATTCGAAGCACAGCAAGCATTTTCTCATATGCCCTCATACCTTCTTCCTCAGTAAACATCCCAATCCTTTTGAAATCTGCATTTTTTTTTTTTAAGAGAGGGACAGTTTGAGAGACAGAAAGAGAGAAACAACTTTATTTAGTTTTTCACATGGCCTTCATTGCTGCAACACTCAGTTGTGTACGTGGTGCTGGGGTTTGAACCCGGGTCCTCGTGCTTGCCAGGCAAGCACCGAAACCGCTGAGCCACTACTCCAGCCCCCGAAATCTGTATTTTTTGTATAAACTAAATAATTAAAATTTCAGTCAGTTTTTAAAATTTGTAAAACATGAAATAATTTCCTCTAGTTTTTTCTTGAATGAGATTTTACTATGTGTAATGTGCTATAGCTTACTTTTTCCTGCATCCCTTCAGATTTGTAAACATAAGTCCACATTATTCTTTCAGTGCCTGTACAGAATTCCATTGGCTTTACATATCATCAAATATGTTCTCTACTAGTGGGCACTTAGGTTGTTTCATTCTTTTTTTAAAAAAAAATTTTTCATACCATTAGAAATGCTGCAAAATAAATCTTGTAATTTATTTTTCTTGGGGAATTTTTAACTAATACATACTTTTGTGAAGTTTTACTTAATTTATATTTTCTAACTTTATGAGTTTTTTTAGCACTTCTAAAAAATTTATTGTTACTGTAGGAACTATGTCTTCTTTATATTTTATCTTTTTACGGTGTGTGCTTCTCCAAAAATAGTATTAAAATATTAAACAAAATGCAATCAGTTTTTAAAAACTCACTCACACAGCATATATCAATTTTAATTTCTCAAATATGTATATGTATTAGCACATGTGTACATATACTTCTGAATAACTATCCTCCAAATACAGAATTTTGTTAGTTTTTGATTCTTATTAGTATTTATTAATATATTTTTTTGGAAATAATTATAAAAATATTCTCTAGTACAGCATTCTTTATTTAATATCTTGATTGCCTTAACCTCTCTTTTTTTTAAAGAGAGAGGTACAGTGAGAGAGAGAGAGAAAGGGAGAATAAATTTTATTTAGTTTTTCATGTGGCTTTTGTTGTTCTGACACTTCGTTGAGTACATGTTGCTGGGGTTCGAACCCATGTCCTGGAGCATGCCAGGCAAGTGCCACAACCTCTGAGCCAACACTCCAGCCATGGCCTTAATCTTAATAAGAAATGTATATTTGTTTTCCCAGTGAATTCACATTAGTGCAATATTTCAGATCTAGGATTCAAAAAATTATTTTTTAGTTATACAAGCTGACTTTTCATTCTTATTGTAAGTAAATTTATTTGTTTCTTCTCTGGATGTTTATCTTCAATGTTCACCAATTTTATTATGATTATTTCTGAACCAGTATTCCTTTTTAACCAACAAATTCAGCTTTTTTTGTACTTCATTTACCTCTTTAAATATTTGTCTGTTATATTCGCTGTTTTCTTCTCTATACTTCAGATATCCTTTTATATTTTCCACTTCTAATTCTCTTTGTTATCATTTTAACTTTCTTTTTATTACCAGGTATATTAATTTAAACACATTTTTTTCTGTGTAGTGCAAATGACATTCACATGTTTTATTTTTTTTCCAAACTGCCTGTCAATTTAAAAATTTTTTTCTTACCATTATTCCTTGTTCTAAAGAAGGATTACTAATGGGAATGATCAGGTCTGGGGTATTTGAATTGAAAAACAATCTGTAATTATCAAGAAACTTGATGAGCACACAGTCTATTATACGTCACTAATTTAATCTGAATTTTACTGTCTTTGGCAAATAGCTTTCAGAGAAAGTATTTTTTTTTTTGTACCACGTTTCCATTTTTGTCAAGCAAAGGCATATTTACACACATACATAGTGTGGTCACAGATTTATAAATACAGACAGGTTTACAAAGGGAAAAAATCCTCTTTATTTAAAAAATTCTTCTATTGGTGCATTGCAGTTATACATAATAGTGAAGTTCATTATGCCATATTTGTATATGCACATAATTTGATCACTCTCATTCTCCAATATCTTTCCTTTCTCTCACCTCTTCCCTCCCTCTTAGTCCACTTGCTCTACTCTACCGATCTCCCTTAATTATTATTGTTATTATTATTATTAATGCATTATAATTATATATAAGTGAGCTTCATTGTGGCATATTTGTACAGGGACATAACATAATTTGGTAGACTTCATTCCCCAGTACTTCCCCATGCCCCCACCCTCCTCCTTCCCTCTAGCAAGTACTTTTAAATTGTAGCAATTTCCTAACTGTGTTGTAGATACATGCTTTCTTTATGTGCTTAATAGAAAGGATTTTACTTAGCCATAAAAAGGTATGGGTTATCAAGTCATAAAAAGAAAAAGAGGAATCGTAAACGTATACAAGAAGTCATTCTGAGGTGTATAATTCTAATTGTATAGTATTCTAATTATATAATATTCTGGAAAACATGAAAATATAGAAAGTAAAAGGATCAATGATTGAGGCCTGTAGGAGAGCTGAATAATTGAAGTAAGGAATTTTTGAGTGATAAAACCATTTTGTGTGAAAGTGTACATAATACACAATATTATGCATTTGGAAAATATGTAGAATTTTATATCACAGGGATTAAACCTTAAGTTATGCTAATTAAAAATATTTTAGGAGATCAGGACTTCCAGGAGGGAATACAGACTGTGACAAGAAAAATCTAACTTTATTACAAATGTATGAAACAACATCACTGAGGGGAAAATGTGCTCATCTATGTATCTTTGAAAATTAGTGGAATCTGTAAGATAGAAATAAAAGGAAATATATATATTGTACTCTAGTTGATAAAGTAATCTCCCATGAGGTTAAGAATTAACAAGTGTGATATGGTCAAAGGTGTACAGAATTGAATAATTGAAATGAAAGATGGTGGTTTCTCTTCATTGGGGTGGGAATTTATATATAAACAAGGATGCCAATATGGATTTGGAGGCATAAATAAATGTTGCTACCCAGGCGTCCCTGGGCAGCGGTTGAGGTGATCCGAACCAGCCGGATCGTCCCGCCGGGGGCCGAATCAGAAGATGAGTGCTGACGGCTGGAACCCGGGTCCCCCCTCATCCGGGGACCCCTTCCCTCCCAGCCGGGGAACTACACGCAGCTGATGGCAGCCCAGAATCCGTTTATTACCAAGGCACATGGGTTTTTATAGGGAGGGGAGACAGTCAAGTAATCAATAATCCTTCTAAGGGAGTTGCCAGGGGTTATGCAGATTTGAGTACAGACAAACAACTAGGGAACAGCCTGTGGTTAGCATATTCCAACCCACCCTAATCTTCTTTTTGCATAACAATTAGGAACCTTAACAAAGCACAACCTAGCAGCCCTTCCTGAAGGAACTTATGGAAATAGTAACAAGATCAGTCTAGGGCAGCTGATGAAATGGAGTGAAGGTCAGACCCCAACAAATAAGTACTCATGTTTAATTTGGTAGAGACACAGATGTTTACATATGAAATTTTATAGCATTAATTGCTTTCACTCATGGTAGTTAGGCTCTACAAAATTACTACTCGTTGGAGAAATACAGGTTTACATCCTTGCAAGACACTACTTAATATTTTGGTCAACTAAGCAATACAAAATCAGTTTTATGTGTGTTTCTTTTTAAGACATTTTATTTAATACATATTGTTGAATTTTTATCATTGGACTTCAAGCCCAAAACACTATATATAACCCTTGCCAGAAGCTTATCTTGCTTATGTATTTTCTCTATAAAGCACTCATAGTCTTCTTGCTCTTAGGAACTGGAAAGCATTTCAGTACTATACTTGCGAGGTAATTTTAAACACAGAAATCAACAACATAAAGTATAAGAATCTGAAAAATGTGTACAAAGCCTCAGTTGGGATGGGGTACTGACTCTAAATTATTACAGAAGAGTGGTAAGTATTGATTAGAGCAAGTAGGAAAACTCATAAACATGGAATCTGAAAATAATCTCACCACACTAGTGCACACACACATATTTCTTTGCTGTTAGCTGAGAAATTAAAAGAAATGGCACTTCTTTAATGACAAACAGACCCAATGTCCAGACCATGGTGTATTATTATTCCCTTCTACAATGACAGGAGCCAGGGATGCCCAGAGAAATGAGCTTCTAGGACTGGGGCTGGACACAAGCAATAAGAGCCTGGGAGATCTTGAAATTCCAGAAAGTAAGAAAGTGCTAAAAAGGAAAGAAAAAAAAAATCCTGAAAACCACATTGACGGAGATTGTCAAAGGGTACAGGAGTCAACTGAAAAAGCTCCCAACAACCAAAATCAGAATAATGTGAGCAGAAAAATAGAATGTAAAATAAATATCTATGAATAAGTACTGATATAAATAAAAAAATTGAATAAATAAATAATTGGCAAAAAGAAAGTCTTCCATGCTATAGTGTTCCAGTTAATATATGTAGATAGGTCATCATTGCACACAGGGGGCATAACTTTCCACTATTTATGTGTAGGCTGTGGGAGTGACTTTCTTCCAAAAGGTACAGTGTTAGGCTGGAGCAGTGGCTCAGCAGTAGGAGTGCTTGTCTGGCATGTTTGAGAATGTGGGTTCAAACCCAGCACCATATACACAATGAAGTGTTGGAGAGACAAAGGCCAGATGAAAAATAATAAATAAATAAAGTTGATTCTCTCTCTTCCCTCTCTTTTTCCCCTTACTCTCTCTCCCTCTCTTAAAAATAAAAAAGAAAAAGAAAAGAAAAAAAGAAAAGAACCATGTGAAAATGGGGAATAAAGGAGTAGCTTCATAGAGGAGATAGCTGATAATCACTACCTCCGCCAGGCAATCTGGATTAGCACCAACAGTGACAAACCAGGTTGTTTTTTCCCTTGCTGTGATGTGTTGAAAATGGTGCCTTACCTCTGTGACCTTCCTCCCCAAACTCATAAATCAAGTCTAATCACGAGAAAGAGACAAACTACAGTCTTACAAAATTCCTTACTACTACTCTTCAAAACAGTCCATATTGTAGGAAACAAGAAATGCCAGATAAACTGACATATTGGAAAAAAGCCTAAGAAGAAATTTAACTAAATGTAAAGTGAAAGCCCATGCAATACCTTGGAAGAGCAAATAGATAATAAGTAAAAATTAAAGATATCTGAATAACTGTGGACTTTAGCTAATAGTAATGCATTAAAATAGGTCATTAACTGTAACAAATGTACCATATTAAAATGCTAATAACAGGGAAAACTCAGAGTAGATTTTGTTGGAACTCTCTGCACTATCTTCTATTTTTTTGTGTGTTTGAATTTAAAAGTGTTCTGGTGGAGTTTTGAAAAAATTCCCTCTTTTCCTAAAATCAATATTTTTGTTTACTTTATTGTTCTTTGTTTTCAAATATTCTTGCCTTTTTTACTCTAACTCTTCAAAGGAATGCTAAGTAAGAATGGCCCAAGTAAGGTGTAAGAAATGCTGACTTTCAGAAAAGAAATTTAAATGAAAAAACAGAGTTTTCAAAAATCTGTAACTTTGCGAGACCTACTAGGTGTTGCCAGCAAAACATAGGCCCAAATAATTCATCTCCTATAAGAAAGTCAGGCCTATGCTGCCAAATAGGTTAAAGAGCTGTTACTCCAGCCACCTGGTCTGTCATATCAATTATCTAATCAAAATTAATACAGAATTGTACACCAAAGTGAAGCATTTACTCCATTCTTTTTTTTTCTAATCCTTTTTTTATTCAGAAATTTATTTGTCGAACAATCAAACAAGCTTTTAATGAAATAATATAATATATACAAAAATTCTGAAAATTAGATTTACTCCCAAGAGCCCCCCTAATTAACCACCCTTATCCCTCCCCAACTTTACTCCATTCTTAAGTCTTTAGAGACTTGAAGAGTAGTATCATGTTAAATACTTTTTCCTTCATGAAAAATGGCAGAAGTTATAAAGTGATTTTGCAGATTCTCTGGTAGAAAAAGAAAAGTCTGCTGTAGTGACAAAAGGAAGGAAGAGGGGAGGAAGGAAGGAAAAGAGGAAGGATGGATTGATAAAGATTCAGCAGTACTGCCTAGTGTGGTGGTGTATACCTATAATCCCAGCAACTGGGAGGCTGACGCAGGAGGATCACAAATTTGTGACCAACCTCAGCAAGTTAGCAAGATTCTCAGCAACTTAACAAAACCCTGTCATGTTAAACAAACAAACAAACAAACAAAAAACCTAGAGATGTAGCTGTAACTCAGTGTTAAAATGCTACTGGGTTCAATTCCCAGTACCCCCACAAAAAAGATTTAATGACACTGAGCCAAGTGACAGTGCCAACTGCTCAATTCTTATTCTTAGAATCCATTATAGGGGATGGAGAGGTGGCTCAGCAGTTAGAGCGCTTACCTGGCTGGCATGAGGACCTAGGTTCAAACTCAGCACTACATACACAACTGTCAGAGAAACAAAAAAAACAGATGAAAAAAATTAGTAAAATTGATTCTATTCTTCTCTCTCTCAAACTTTTTTTTTTTTTTAAAGAGAAAGGGACAGTGAGAGAGAGAGCAAAAGAAATAGAGAGAAACAATTTTTATTGTTTTTCACATGGCTTTCGTTTGTCTGACACTTAGTTGTGTACATGGGTGCTGGGGTTTGAACCCATGTACTTGCGCATGCTGAGCAAGCACCGTAACCTCCGAGCCACCGCTCCAGCCCCTCTCTCTCAAACTCTTAAAAAAAAAAAAAAGAAGAAAAGAAAAAGAATCCACTATAGGTAACTTTGAAAATTGGATTTATTACTTAAATAATAATTTAAGCCTAACGGCGCATGAAATTCAAGAAAAATATATGACTGTTTATATCTGTGAAGGTGCCTAAAAAAGAGAAAAGTAATAGCCTTTGTACATGCTTTGTCATATTTTCTTCAAAAGTTTATAAAATCCTATGAAGAAGCCCTCAGTCTATCTCACATGCCAAAAAAAAAATTGCTTGTTCAACTGCTTAGAGCCTCAGATGACTGAACAATTAAATTTCAACAGGTGGTTTTAACCACTCCAAATGTCTTATTAGGTTCCAAAGGAAGAACTACCAGCGGATTGATTATTACTCTTTCTATCTGCTTGACTACCTCCATTACTGTTGGTCGTGACAAATGTATTTCATCTTTTAAAAATTTCTCTTGGAATCAAATATCAATATCAATTTCTTAAATAATTATCACTAAAGCCACTTTAAGAAAAATATCATTGATTGCCTTATTTAGTATTACATTTTTTTCTTTTTATATTTTCTATTTTGTATATTTGTTATTTTTATATAAACATGTTTTAAATACATTTTAACAGTTTAGTAAGCTCATTCATTAATCTGAATCTCTTGAGTTTTATTATCCCATAAATAAATCCTTAATTCATTCTATTAATTTAAAAAATCTGATCATGGTACTTGGCAAATAACTTTTAGAATTATAATATAGATTCTATAAAAAATTCCATAGTTATTTAACTAGGAAAAGACTTTCAAAATAACGAGTCAATATTAATTATAAGTCTACTTGAAATATTTTTATTTTTTAGTATATTCATGAACAGGAATAAATATCTTAATCTAAGTTAAAAATATCAGGGCACTTAATACTATTGCTTTTTTGTGTTTTTGCTTATGTCACTGTTTATTAATTTTAGCTTCTTCAGTTACTTTATTGTGTTAAAAAACATAATATTTTATTCACTTTTATGTACACAGTTCAGTGGTATTGATCATCAATGCTATGCAACAATCAACACTATTTCAAAATTTTTTCTTCAACTCAAGTAGAAGCTTGGTAACCATGAAGCAATAATTCCCTATTCATTTCTTCCTCGGGCTTTATAACTTCTAATCTATAATTAATTTTTATGTAGTTGCCTCTTTCAGATATTTTGTGTGACTGGAATCATAAAGTATTCGTATATTATGTCTAGTTGTTTCTTTCATACATAGCATTTCCAAGTTTTATTTATGTTGTAGCATGTATCAGAACATATGTATATGTACAACAATTGAAATTTTTGAAAATGAAATCTAATTTTGCAATTCCTCTGTTGAAGTGAATGTTAGTATTAAATAATAAAAATTTACATTTTAATTTTTTTTTTTTTAAAAGACAGAAACAACTTTATTTAGTTTTTCACATGGCCTTAGTTGCTCCAACACTCAGTTGTGTATGTGGTGCTGGGGTTTGAACCCGGGTCCTCACCGCTCCAGCCCCTACATTTTAATTTTAATCTGTTTTCTCAGTATTTTTAAATGCAAACAAAACCCCACAAAATGTAATACATTTTCTGGATTTTCACTGCTATTTTAATGTTGTTCAGTGTATAGTTGCTCTTGAAATGTAAGATATAGTAAGTCCATGAGAATAAATACAAGAGAAGTCATAAACCTCTTTCCTGAGTTTAAGCTTTCTATGGTATGACAAATATTATGGCATATACATATTTCTTTATTCCTGACAGCACTGCAAAGCCTTCTATTCAAAATGGGTTGTAAAATTTTAAAAAGATCTATCATGGTATATAGCCCAGTGTATGGAATAAACTGAGGGAACTTTTGCACAGAGAATACACCTCTACTATTGATAGTGAATTGTATGAGAGTGTCAGTTGTATTTACTACAGTAGATTTGATACATATAATGTAGTTTATTTCAAATCACAGTTTTGGTAAAATGTTAAAGTCTTGGAATATATTTCCTGATGACATAATACATGAACTATCAGTTAGGTACTCTATTAATCATGTTGGTAGACATATAGCTAAATCTAAAAAAATCCTTATTTTGTATGATCAAATCAACTTTTTAGTTTTTTTTCTTTTTTTGCCTAAAGGTATTCCTATTAGTGACCTCAGAGACAACCTTCTTCCATTGAATCCATCCAGTACTAATTCCTTGCCATTGGAATCCACATCTTGTTTTAGGAAGAAAGGTCTCCTGTCATGGAAACAAGTTTCAGAAGTAAGTTAGAAGCAGAAATATTGACTAAAGTTGGATATTTACTCAATTTAATTCAGGGAAGCAGAGCAAACATACTTTATATGACTCCACTGAGCTAAGAGGTATAGAGACTATAAAGAAAAATGAGACAGAGTCCTTTATGTCACAGAGCTTTGTTTAAGGAGTAGCACAGAGGAGATTAAAACTCCTTTCACAAAAACATGGTCTGGAAAAACACCATACACAAGTATTAAAAATACGTGAATGGGTTGGAGAGATGGCTCAGTGGTAGAGCACTTTTATGTGAGGACCTGGGTTCAATATCCAGCTCTACATATACAACTAAGTGGAGGAAAAATAAAAACCAGAAGAAAAAATAAAAATCTACTCTCTCACTCTCTCTCTCTCTCTTAAAACAACAAGAAAAAAGAAACATGAATGGAGATCCTGAGTGCCTGTGTCCTGACAATAGTGGAGTGTTCACAGAGCAGGCGATAGCAGCGATGGACCTGGCATCTGGATCTAGGAGCTTTTGAAAATAAAAATTGTGATTCTCTTACCTTGGGATGAAACTTTATTTCAGTGCTGATGTATAGGAGGTTTGGAAGTTTGGTGCAGCTTTTCAGTTCCTAGTCATAGATGATGCCAAAAAACTGAGGATGGAAATTAGTAAAGGAG
Source organism: Aplodontia rufa (assembly GCA_004027875.1). Classification (NCBI taxonomy): domain Eukaryota; kingdom Metazoa; phylum Chordata; class Mammalia; order Rodentia; family Aplodontiidae; genus Aplodontia; species Aplodontia rufa. The sequence continues at coordinate 14,464 of PVKS010035450.1, forward strand.
AGGATCCTCTGGATGTATACTCTCTTGCCTGTTTTTCTGACCATGATAGACCTGTGCACATGAATTTTCTGAGATTATTTCAGATTAGGAAGGATAGACTTTTCTCTAGGCCTAAGACTGAATTGAATTCAAAATTTTAAATGAGTAGGAAAAATATCTACTCTTTTAATTAAATTTATTAATTAATTAAATAAAACTTGCTTAATTAAACATATTCAGTAATTTGGAACTAAAAAAATTAAAGAATACTAACAGGGAAAAGAAATTAATTATTCCAAAGCAAAATATCAATAAAATATGTCAATGCAGAATCAGGTATTCAGTCTTTTTTCATGAAATGAGGAATGTCCACATACAAAGAAGAGTATAAAAAATATAACTTATTAGTCTTGAAGCTGGGAGGAAGTGCTGATTCTGCTTCATAAATGTGGAATAATTTCTGGGAGTTACATCAGAAATGATGAGATTTCTTTCCTTTTATTTTTGTTTTAGAGCGTGAGAGAGAGAAAGACAGAATCAATTTTATTTAGTTTTTTATCTGGTTTTCATTGCTCTGACACTTGGTTTTATGTGTGGTGCTGGGGTTCGAACCTAGGTCCTCATGCATGCCAAGAAAGCCCAATACCACCGAGCTACTGCTCCAGTCCTCTTCTTTCCTTAAAATAAATAAATAAATAACAATAAAACAACTTTTATTTCTTTCTTTTCTTTCATGGGAGTTCTTGTTATTTTGCTCAGGCTGGACACAAACTTGTCATCTTCCTGCCTCATCCAGGAAGCAGGAATTATAGGTTGTACCAGGCTGAGCCTTTTAAGACATAATCTCCAGGGTAGAGGATGAAGTTTAGTGGTAGAGAACTTGCCCAGCATGTGTGAGATACTGGATACCACCAGGTCTGAAGGCAGCTCTTTAGGAAGGTAAATGAAAGGCATTGAATAGTATCACATGTCCTGATTTAAAAGACTGAAAACTCAGGGAGAAAGTTGATGATAGGAAGGGTGGAAACTGTATTTGTGTTGAAGAAGGTAGACATAATAGACACCAAAATTTCTGTACGCTAAGAAAATAATTTATTGCCTTCCCATTTAATGGTCCTTACTGGTAACTGAGGTGATAGCTGACCTTCTTTTATGCAGACATCCAGGGTAGATTGATGGTCGCTCTGCCAACTGTCAGCTTGTAGATTGCAAGATCACTAGCGGCGTTACCTTCAGCCAGAGGGGAGACTGGAGAGCAAGAAGGCTGGTTCACCGCAAGTTTATATGGGCCAGACCTGGGAGCTGAACACCTCATTTATTCCTATAGTCCATTCATTAAGACAGCCATGTATCCACTCCTGGTTACAAGGAAGACTGAAAACTGGTCTTGATGTTTCTTCATGAAGAGGAGTTTAGTTGCCTGTATGTTGTCTGTTTGGTGGACAGCTGGCTTTCTACCATGGAGATTATTTTACTTCTGTTGATACTTGCTTTTTAGCTATTACATACTGAAGTAAATCTCTGCTTGGACTTAGTATTTTCTGTTATGTTGCAAAATTATTCCATGGAAAACACATATTATTAGCAAAATAAAGAATTAAAAATCAGCAAGGCTAAAATCACCCCAAATATCATGATCCAATGTACTCACCATTAATATTCGCATATGTCCTTTTATTCTATCTTCCCAGCACTTATCAAAGAGTTTAGTCATTAGAAATGGAATTAAATCTCAATATTCTAAGCTCAAATAAATTTATGTTGAGATTAGGTAGTTCTTAGTCTCACTGGGTGTATTGGTATCAGGTTTTGAAATTACCTGGACAGGGAAAAGGAAGCCAGAAAAACTGCCCAACCACATGCTAAGAATGTCTATTTGAAACATTCCTGTGATCAGCACCTCTTTCTCCCTGCTAGAGATGGTGGATGATTGAATGCCAAATTGCTGCCATGGCTGCTTCAGGGGCTGGGGATACAGCTCAGTAGTAAAACACTTGCCTAGGATGCACAAGGCCCTGGGTTCAATTCCCCAGTGTCAAAAAAAAAAAAAAAAGAAAGAAAGAAAGATAGAAAAATAGCTAAAATAGCTGCCATAGATGCTTCAGAAGAACTGGATGCTGTCTCCAGGCTTGACCAAGTTACGTTAACTTCCTCAGGTCAAGAGCATCTCACTAAATTCATTTTTACATTTAAATGTTGCACAGGAATGTGATTTCTCAAGCCCAAGTAGAATATCTGTATCCTGCAATAAGAAACTTAGGATTTTGCAGTAGATTTTAAACTTTTGTTGCACATAGGAAGGCAAATTAGGAGTTCCCAAAGCAAGAGTGAGGGAGGTGATTTAAAATGCTATGGACATTTGTCTCAATTGTTTCTAATTGTTTAGTTTAAAAGCTATTGTTACTGTATTTTAAGTAGTCATCTACTAAACTCTGTTATAGTTCCAAGAGTTTTATAGCTTATTTTCAAATACTTTTTTTCAGATAGGTAATCATATCTGTAGTAACGATATTTATCTCTTCCTTTATAATATTCATCAATTTTTAATTTCTTGGCTTATTGCAATGCTTTTCACTAAAATAACATCAAAGAGTAGGTTCTCCATTCAGGAACTCTCTAAACAAAAGCAAATTAGCTATAACCCTTGTAGGCTTAAAAGTCATTTTAAGGGGCTGGAGCGGTAGCTCAGCGGTTTTGGTGCTTGCCTGGCAAGCATGAGGACCCGGGTTCAAACCCCAGCACCACGTACACAACTAAGTGTTATAGCTACTAAGGCCATGTGAAAAATTAAATAAAATTGTTTCTCCCTTTCTCCATCTCTCTCTCTCTCACAATGTCCCTCTCTCTTTTAAAAAAAAAAAAGTCATTTTAAGTACATATGTGTCAGTAGGAAAATATTGTTGGCTCTAAATAATTTGTTGATCCTATTTGGTTAGGGAGTTACTTTTATGGTGCATATAAGAGATAATAAGTAGTTTTGGTATAGTAGAACAAACTGTTACATAAATGGGACTAATTTATGTAAAAATAGTTTTTATTATAATAAAATTAGATTCAAAGTAGATTCAGTAAGAGAAAAATATAAAATCACCATGGATACTTCTGCTCAGGATGATATAGCTATCTAAAGTTCATTGTATACACCCCATGTCACACAAACATGTTAAAAACTTTTAAACAGACATGCTAAAAACTTGGTCATAGGGGCTGAAGAGGTTGCTCAGTGGTTATGGCACTTGCCTGGTATGTGTGAGGATGTGGGTTTGAACTCCAGCACCACATACACAATGAAATGTTGGATCAACAAAAGTCACATGAAAAACTAAATAAAATTGGCTCTTACTTGCTCACTGTCCCTCCTTCTCTACAAAACCAAAAAAATTTTTTTGATCATATGGTCATTTTTGTAGTGCTATTTAATTACTAGTCAAAAATGTGTTCTGTCAGTGATTGTCATTCCACTGAAAAAATGATGTAATTCTTTTATTTAGTCTAAAAGTTATGACTTCATACATGATCTTACAGGAATATCTGATTTACACACATCTGGTAAGGTGGGAGGGGAAGGTATTCCAGGTAGGGGATGTAGTGAAGTATTGCAAAAGTGGAATAAAAACAGCAGGTTCAGAGAACAGTGACCTTTTATACTGAGCACAATGTGTAATAGTAATAAATCCATACTTTATCTCAGAAATTTTACAACCTTTAGCAAAAGAAGTAGCATTATTGGATTTGGATATCAGAATAAAAGGAATGGAAGTGACATGAGCAGATTGGATTAGAGAGTTATCAGACACTCCTGATGACAGACTGAACACTTAAAGCTTGAACATTAAAGATGTAGGCCAGAGCATATGTACACAAATTAAATGTTATACGTATGGGATTTAAAGCTGATGTCCAGATTTTCTAATTGTGCAGCTGAATAGATGATGATGTTGTTAGTCAGATAGGAAATATAATTATATTTATTCTCATACTTAATATTTATTTGGTTCTTAACTTGTGTCAGGCTCTGCTCCAAGTACTTTTAAAGTGTTAGCTCATTAATCCTCACAATGATCCTAAAAGAATAATAACATTTACTTTTGATAAGTAAGTAAATTGTAGGGAATGGACAATAAATAATTTGTTCAAGGTCACATAGCTAATGGCCATTAGAGTTGAATTCCAAATGTGGTTGAATAATTTCAGAGCTTATGCCTTTGAGCTTCATGCCATTCGAAATTGCTTCTTATGAGAGGAACACATTTGAAGGGAGAATTGGGGAGTATTAAGATGGGTAAAGGCCTATCTTTGGGTGGGAACTCGAAACGGTGATTTTGTCATTCTATTATAGCAACCTATGCATCTTCTCATGCCAACACAGCACCGTTTCAGTTCATCATTGAACAACTAATCAACACACACACACACACACACACACAGACACGTGCGTGCACACACACATATATTATCTTCAACCAACAGACTAGTAATCCTATCCAAAATAATTTAGGCTTAGTCTGAAATACCTTATTATTCATGAATATATTGCTTGCTCCTAGAGGTTAGTTACTGCTTGCATTTTAAATGTTCGTATCATCTATTATACTGAAATTTCCTTTATCTCCTTATGATTATAGACTCATTCTTTATATTTCCCAGACATGTAGCTGATTAGATATTTATTTATGTGTGGACTGGGATAATGGAAATTAAATACAACCTTTAACTTGTATCTGAAGAAACCAAGGAAGGCCTCTCAAAATTTCATACTGGCTTATTATTATATATTTATTTTAATAATGGCCTTTATCTATGTTAAAAAAAACTCTTAAATATGCTAATGTACAATTCTGTCTTTATAATTTTATTTGATCCATATTATCAAGCTACCCATTTATTTTATATAGTCAAGCATAAAATATTAGTAAATCATTCTACTTCATAAATGGTAAGATACATTGAAATAAACTGAAGGGCCAGCTGAATTTATAGATATTATGGTAATTAAATATTAACTTGTTATATAGAGTCTGCAAGCTTAATTCAGTGATTACACATTTCTTACTGGATACACAAATCTAAGACATCATTGACATTAATACAGACGTTGGAATGAATGAACCCAAACTGGGTTGGCATATAGTCAATTAATACTTATATATATATTTTCTTTATCTGTCTTTTTTGAAAGAACAGTTTTGTAATGGACAACTTAATGATTATAATTTGAAACCAATAAAAGATATTCATATTATCTTGTCCCTCATATCATCTGAGAAAATTGTTCATTTATCTCAATGTCACATTGTGTTCTTCTAGTTTCACATTGCATCTTATTATTAGAATACCAGGTATATTGCATTCGTAACCCACTCTACTACGACATATCTATTTTTTTTGGATGGAGTTCACAATTTGATCTATACAAACACCTTTAAAAAATAAAAAAGTTAAATTTAAAGACAAGGGTCTCATATCCAGAATCTATAAAATACTCAAAAATGTCAGCTACAAAATCACCAACAGCCCAATTGATAAATGGGCCAAAGAGCTAAACAGAGACTTCTCACCAGAGGACATTGATCAAGCCAATGAATACATGAGAAAGTGCTCTAAATCATTAGTAATCAGAGAAA
>PVKS010035451.1:0-20056 GCA_004027875.1 Aplodontia rufa
AAAAAAAAAAAGATTCATGCCCATGTTTCCAGCTACATGCTTTATGATTTTATTTTTCACATTTAGCTGATGTATTTAAAGTTGATTTTTATATGTGATATTTGGTAGGAATCCAATATTTTCCTTTTCTTAAGGTTATCCAGTTGTCCTAGCACCAATTTTGGGAGAAGTGACTATTATATTTTCAGTTATTTATTTTATTATGTCTCTTGGAAATTATTCATTTTAATACTCCGTCTTCTTTTCTTTTTTAAAGACAGGAGGACAGTGAGAGAGAGAGAGAGAGAGAGAGAGAGAGAATTCATTTTTATTTGTTTCTCACATGACTTTCAATACTCAGTCATTTAGTTGTGTACATGGGTGCTGGAGTTTGAACCCATGTACTTGCACAATCAAGAAAAGCACCACAACCACAGAACCACGACTCTAGCCCCAGTATTCCTAGTTTTAATATGCTGATTTTTGGGTTGATTGCTGTGCCAGCACAAACAGTTGTGAGCTCCCAGTGAGAAATTTTCTCAAATGATATTTTTATTGAATTTTATATTTCAACTCATCCTGAAAGACATTTTTTCATCCTCACTTCTGAAAAATAATTTTATTCGATACAGTAATCTTGTTTGGCACCTATCGTCTCTCAGACTGTTATATATATTGTTCCAAGACCAGGTGTCTTTGAATGTCTGTGCTAAGAAATTACTTGAAATTCTAATTGGATTTCTGCAGATATGCCCTTTTATTTTTCTCTTTCCGATTTTAGAATTCCATCCTTATTGCCCATACTAGAGATTTTCATTTCAATGTATTTTGGAGACAGGACCTTGATTTATCTTGTCCATTTAGGATACTAAATGTACCTTCTATTTGGATTTAAATTTCATTCCTAAGGTTTAGAAAATCTCATATTTCATCATTGAAAGCAATTAGGATTCCTTTAGTTGTGTTTTGGTGCCATTCTTTACAGCAGTAGTTCTTGGATCTGTTCTCTTTATGTTATGCTAAATTTCTGAAATATTCTGGTCATGACATATTTTTTAATAAATTTTTAATTTTTATTTTGAACAACCACACAAATTTTTAACACAATAATATAAAATGTGTATAGTTTCTGGATACTAGATTTACCCCCAGGAGTGCCCCCTGAGGTTCCTACCTGTATCCCTCCCTTCCCTTACCCACAATATCTCTAAAAATGTATCAGGCTCTATAACATTAAATCTTATCTGGATTTACAGATGATAATAGACCATCTTTCTGAATGTCCAGGGTCTAGTTCCAACCTCCACACATGAGTGGAGACATTTGATCCTTGGTTCTCTGGGTTAAGCTGATTTTACTCAGCATAATTTCTTCCATAGTCATCCATTTACCTTCAAAGGCTGCAATATCATTGTTTCTAATTGCTGTGTAAAATTCCATGTTATATATGTACCTCAGTTTTTGAATCCATTCATCCAGTGAGGGACATCTGGATTGTTTCCATAGTCTAGCAATAGTAAATTGAGCTGCTAAGAAAATAGATATTGCCGTGTCACTATAATGTGCTGATTCTAAATCCGCTTGAAATATACCCAGGAGTGGAATAGCAGGGTCGTATGGTGAGCTCATCCATTCTTTGTGGATTCTCCACACTGCTTTCCAGAGGGGCTGTACCAGTCTACAGCTCCACCAACAGGGCGTTAGTGTGCCTATGTCTCCACAGCACCTCCAGCATCTATTATTGTTTATTTTCTTCATTTTTGCCATTCTGACTGGTGTAAGGTGATATCTTAATGTGGTTTTCATTTGCATTTCTCTGATTACTAGAGATTTAGAGCACTTTTTCATGTATTCATTGGCTTGATCAATGTCCTCTTTTGAGAAATTTATATTTAGATCTTTGGACCATTTATTAATTGGTTTGTTTGTGTTTCTGTAGTTGAGATTTTTGTGGATTTTGCAAACTTTGCATATGAGGCCCCTGTCAGAGGAATCATAGCCCATGATTCTCTCCATTTCCATAGGAAACCTCTTGACTTCTTGGCGGTACAAAAGCTTTTTAGCTTTATGGCATCCCATCCACTGATTTTTGACTTTACTTCCTTCACTTTAGGAGACATGTTGAGAATGTCTTGCCTACTCCCAAATGCTGAAGTGTTGGACCTACTTTTTCTTCTATCCATTGCAAGGTAGTTGATTTAATTCCTAGCTTCTTGATTCATTTTGATTTGATTCTGGTGAAAGGAGAGAGATATTGGTTTAAGTTCATCTTTCTGCAAGTGGCTGACCAGTTAGTCCAGCACCATTTCTTGAAGAGGCTGTCACTCCTCCATTTAATATTTTGACCCCCTTTGTAAAAAATCAGATGTTTAAATATTTGAGGGTTTGTTTCAGGGTCTTCTATTCTATTCCATTGGTCTTCTTTCCTATCTTGATACCAGTACCATGCTGTCTTTATTACTATGGCTCTATAGTATAGTTTGAAATCTGGTATGGCAAAACCACCTGTTTTATCTTTCTTGTTCAGTAGTGTTTTGGCAATTCTTGGTTTCTTGTTGTTCCAAATGAATTTGAGAATTGCTTTTTCTACGTCTGGTCATGACGTCTTAACATGTATTCTTTTTGATAAACATTAACTTCAAGATTACTTTGTCTTAAAGACCCTAAGTTGTGAACTTTCCAATTTCTCCAACATTTTCTTCAATGTGGTATCAGTGGGATCAGTGGGTGCAGTGTTGCAGGTTGATTAGGGTAGTTTGCTCCCTTGATTCTTCCTATCATTTGTATGTCTACCTACCTGCCTATAGATTTATCTATTGTTCTTTTATGTCAGAGATTACTTAGTGAGCTTCTTTCTTTGAAGTTCCCTGGACTATGCAAGTGTTCAAATATTTATTCCCCCATACAATGTATATCTTTTGGCTTTCCCAGTATCAGCACTATTTTGAGAATACATAGTAAATCCTATTCACCCCTACCATTAAAAATTTGTACAGGGTGTTCTCCATAATTCTATTAATCAAGCTAGTAATTTGTAATAATTTTCTGGAATATGTTGAGAAATTCAATACTAAAGATAGTAAACAAACTATTATACTTTATGGTTTCTGAAAAATGGAGCTTAGCAGAATGGCAAAGAAAAAAAGAGAAAGATAAAAGATGAACCCATGGAAAAATGAAAAAGATGAGAGAGATGGATAAGGTGGGAACAAGAAACTCAGGAAAGAAAAGAGGAACTAATAGAGAAAGTACAAGCCTAAGGTAGAAAGAAAAGATTGAGAGAATTATTTCAGTTAATGTGTGTAAATTTTAGAAGAAATTAGTCAAATGTACTGAGGGTGCAACATTGAATAATAGAGGAACATCCTTGAAATAGTAGGAAAATAATGTATATACATAGTTATAAAGATAAAAATTGATGTTCAAACTATTTATGATAATGCTTGATGAGGTAGAACAATTTCTTCTTGAGTCTTACTAATTTGGATTACATCATGACTAGGGATTTGAGATGATGCTCACCACTAGTTGGGTTCACCGATGATGAGGGTTGGTATTTTACTTTCTATGACTTCACAGCCTGCTTGTCCTTCTTAGAGAGTTTATCTTCATGTGCACTCCTGAAAAAAGAAAAAGAAAACTCTGTGAATCTGAAGATAACGTAACCAGTGAATGCTACCCCATAAACATGTTCGAGTGTGTGCAGGGTGGCAGTCTGAGGTAGAGGCATTTTTGTCTGCCTCTCTGAAGTACACAGGTTGCACAGCAGTGGACTTGTGCTAGGATTCACTGTGTAGTAGGTACTGTGTTTGGGTCCACTTCTGTAAGCCATTTTCTGTGCCATACTGCTGGGTATGTGTGCAAAATTTTCTGTGCTGGCTTCTTGATGGCATCCTCAGAGCCTGCCTTTTGTAGATCCTTATCTCTGAAAGAGAATTGAATTGGCTCACAACTATGGAACTTAACAGCTGTGTATCCACCTAGTACTGTTGATGCACAGATTCTACTTCCCTGGTTGCTGTTGGATTATGAGAAGCTGGATTCCATTTGTCATTCCAGTGGTCTGGTCCTGCTTGCTTGGAGTTTATTATGCTGTATCTGCTGACTGCTTGTGTTGGTTAAAGGGACACAGAATGCAGGGTTCATGTCTCTCACACACATTTGTGGAATGCTTATTACCCACTCTCCTGTAGACAGTCTCCTTTAATGTCAGCATAAATCTTATTAGTGGCTGTCTTCAAGTGTGGGACCTGTGATTGAAGGTTCTCTGTGTGTTCTCTTTGGAACAGAAGCCTCCATCCTGGCTTATGTAGATCCCAGGGATGCAGCATCATTTCACCTACATGTGTGTGATCCTGTTTCTACTGGGGAGGGTGAATTGTGGGAACTTCTATAGAGTAGCTCAAAGTTCCTGTAGGCTGTCCACCACTGTGAATGTGGTAGAGGCAGCATCTCTCTGGGCTGTTGGTGTCATAGAAATTTTCACACTAGTTAGTGGAAAAGATCAGGATTTTACCGGTCACTCTAATTGGGGGTATGGTATCAGCTGTCCCTCTTTAACCTGAGCTCTTCTGGTGTCTGTGGGGAGTTATGGAATGCAGTCAGTAATCCCATCATTTTATTTCTTGAGATTTATTGATCTGGATACTATCTAGATAATATTTCATAGCAGTTGACTGCAAGTCAACCAATTGATTTTGTGTTAAAGTATTCCCAGTCTACTGTGTTCATCACAACATTGTATAATTCTATTGATGCACATGGAGGATCTTCAGAAATATGTGGAAATTTATCTACATATTGTGACTGCCTAGATGCAGAAAATCAATTCCTGAGTCAGGAGGTTCTATCTCTGCAATGAATGAAAAAGACATGTGAAAAAACGGAGAAGGGAAAAAAAACATTTGGAAGAAGAAATACTAAACCTCCAAAAATATATAGAAAAGAATATGACTTAAGGGAATCAAACAGAAGAGTTTAAAAGGGCAAGTGAAGAGAGAGCAAGAGGGGATGTATTAATATAAATGATTAATTACTTAGAGATGAATTCATCTGCAATATACTTGAATTCTTTTACCAGAAATTAAATCTGGATGCATATGTGTTTCCTCTCTTCCCTCAGAGCAACTTGTCTTGCTTGAGACATCTTGAGAAAAGATGTTGTCTGTTTCTCCCTCGAAATATTTCAGAGCCTATGATTATTACAATGAAATGTTTCTTTTTGAATAATGATTTTCATTCAAGGTTTATCTGTTTGAGAAATGCACAATCATTATTAGTATGTATTTATGCTTAAAATATATTCTTTACATTTGCTGTAGACACAGAACTATTTACAGAAGACAATAGAGAATCATGAAGCTGCTGTGAGAGATCAGATGCAAAACATGCAGTGCAAAACCTCTGAAGTGATGTCTCAAATGTATTTTTACCAAGTTGAAATTAAAAAATTGAACAACTGTATTTTGAAGAATTTGCCACCAGAATACCAATCTCAGATGAACTAAAATGTGAGTGAGAAGAGTGTCAAATGAAATCATCAAGCTCATCAAGAGTCTCTAAAGAATGAATCACCTTCATGAGATGCTTGCAATGTGATGCTTGACTGGAGAGCATTGGTTTGGAATATATTGGTAATTAATGAACTTACTTTAAAAAGGGAGTCAGGACATTTTCTACATCTTCTCCTTTTGAGAGTTGATATGGATCTCTTCCTCTATAACATTGTTGTATCGCTAAACTGATCTCTTAGACTTTAAGCTATGTATTCACAGCAAAACCAAATTTCTTATCAGTATTCCCTGAAATGTATATACTAGTAAGTGTAACCATTTGTGAAAAATTACAACTCAAGCTCCCAGAGTGGATTAATGTTTGCATTGCTCCTTTGAGTGCATTGTAGAGCATGGTAAATTAATTTTCCTTGAATGTGATTTTTATTATTGTCCCCAGAGGGTCTCTGGAGACAAATTGATCTTTAGAGTTATTTTACTCTACATAGAGGAATTAGGAATATTCATGATTAACACAGGGATGAAGAGAGAAAATCACAATGTGGTTTAAATTAAGTTCTTGTCCATGTGAGGAGCTTAGGCTTGTTCTTCCTCCAATGCCTTGATGAACATTTTATGAGCTAACTGCCTTCTGAGTTGTTTCAATTCCTTCTTATCACCATCTCAGCTATCTGGTCCTTCCCTGAAGATTGATCCTCAGAACTTTTTCTCAGGATCAGATGCTCAATTTCTTCCAAGGACTGGGTACAATGTGCAAATGGTGAGAGCAAATGCTTGGCAATGCGTTTGAGTGTTATTTTATGAAATGCATAGATTGTTTCATTAAATAAAATACTTCCATTATAACATATTGATTCTCATTTTTCACTAAACATTAAACATTTAAAAATATACAATGTGATGTTTTAATAAATATCTCCATCCTAAAATGGCCATTATACTCAGGTAAATTAACATATGAATTGTCTCACAGCTCCCCTTTAAATATAGTACTTCTTTCTTATTTATTTTTATTGCTCCTTTATTATTGTACATAAGAACATGATTTGTTGTCACATATTCACATATGCACACAATGCAGCAATACAATTTGATTAATATCCCCCCAGTACCTCCATCTTCCTCTTCCCATTCCCTCTTCCCTAATACAGTAGTTCTAATGACATCATCCAGGCCCTTACAGGTGGAGAGATTCCAGAGGACAGTGATGTCATTGAGTTAGCAATCCCCATTGAAATAGATGTACTTCTTTAGAACAATGTCAAATTTATCATTTATTGTACACAGGAGGTTTGCTATGACACATTTTCAATATTAAGACACTGTTGCATCAATTCCATTGATACTTCTTGCAATTTTTATAAATGCAATATATTTTGGAAAATGAGAAAGTAATGATTTTCTTTTCCATTGCTTTTGAAGGATAAAGGAGAGACTAGAGGACGTCAGTGCTGAACTGCTCCAAAAAAGGAGACAGAAGGAAGCATTACTGGCCAACCTTGAAACAATGCCTGGACAAGACCATTCTCTCACTACTTTTGTAGTGAACAATACTTGCACAATTACAGAAGGAGCAGTGGTCCTCCAGCACACTCAGTCACTTCAATTGACCACACTCACAACTGTGACATCAAGGTGAGCTGCATTATCTATTTTTCTTAGGGTCTCAGGGGTTTCTGATGGAATTCTTGTGTTCCATTTAGTTAATTATAAAGTTCTTCCATTGACTTGTGCATGTCAAGGGAAGCTCAAAATGATCTTTGTGAATGAAGAAAGAAAATGGAAATTTTGCAAATTTTGAAAAAGTCTTCAACAGATAACTTCAAAAGATTATTTCTGAACACAATTCCATGATGATAACTAAATTGAAATGTTTTAAGTGTTCTATTTCAAGGCTAGGATTAAATTAGCTTTAGAAAATGAATATCACTCTCTAGCTACATAAATAATTTAGCATGGTTTGGCTTGTGTCCTAAGGTATGTGAATTGTTCTTAGCTTTATAATACTTTAAGCTCCCTCTATCTCAAGTTTGTGACCTAGAATAAAGAATGGATTATTAAAAACCAAACCCTGTATCACATGTGGATGTTGATAATCTCTAGAAGTCTGAAATCAATGCCTAATTTGGACTAGTCTGTAGCACTGAGAAGATTAATTTATTTTTATGTTAAAAGTTTTTTTACAAATTAATTCAATAAGAATATTTCCTGTTCTGCTATAGTGTTTAAGGAAGTTTTAATTGAGAAATTTATTTGTTGAACAATCATACAGATTTTTAACAAAATAATATAAAATTTATATAGATTCTGAAGATTAGATTTACCCCCAAGAGTGCCCCCCAATTATCCACATTCAACAATCCCTTCCCTTTCCCATAACATTTCTAGAAATGTATTATGTTGTATAACATTACACCTTATCTGGATTTAATACATGATAATAGACTGCCTTTGTCAATGGCCAGGGTCTAGTTCCTTCCTCCACAGATGAGTGAAGACATTCAATGCTTGGTTCTCTGGGTTGTGCTTATTTCACTCAGCATAATTTCTTCCATAGCCAGGAATTTTTAATCTCAATTTTTTTCAAAATATATTCATGGCTAAATATAGTTTGATAATATTACAATAAATTTAAGTAGCTAAATTAAGAAAACTTTTGAATTATTATGATGAAGTTCATATATGTCCATGTTGCATCACTTGAGTGACTGATGGCTAGGATGTCAGTGATCTCAAAAATCTTTAAATAGCAACAATCATCAAAAAGAACCAGTTATGTTCTGCCCAAACAGAATCACATGTAAAGTTGCAAAGCAAACCAAGCAATCCAAACACGTGATCATATTCTTAGTCAGAATCTACTTGTGTGATCTAAATATGATCCCAAGAAGGAGAAGCTGTAAGAATTTCAGAATTGGAAAGAAAAATATCAGTTGTACTTAATCTACTTTAATATATATGTCCAATTCTTAACAACAATGCAGGGAAAATTAGACCAATGCATATCTTTTTGAAACCAAATATATATAAAGAACTGCTACATTAATTGCATGCCATTGTTTTTAAATATTTATTGTAGTCAGGGTGCATTGGCTTAAAGTTTTGATTATATTTTAACATGTTCTTAAAACACAGGAAAGTAGCAATGGCCTTTGTTGCATATTGCCTCAACCTCCTGTTTCCAATTGGCTTCATGTCCTAGTCAAGTCACAGAAGAGCATAGCTAAGATCCTTTAGATAGACTTGCAGTCAAATAACTGAAAAAGAAAAAAAATTATGTGACTCTTTTAATATTGCATTTGTAAGAAGTGTGTGTGTGTGTGTGTGTTCCTTAATGTTTCTAGAGGTGGTGATATATGCTGTCTTAAATTTAATGTAGCAATTCCAAAGGATAAAATAATCTGTGAGGGGCATAGTTTCACCAAGCCGAGAGATCAAAAACACTCTTCTCTGAAGATCCAAAGACAGTGTCTATAATCAGATCAGGATGTTTTGAAAGTGTTCTAAGACTATGGTGCATCTCAAAATTCTTGTGTGCTCACTAGTAATTGGATTATTTCTTTAGGAAAGAGATACCACAACATGTGATAATATGCTGCCTAAAATGATGAGATTGAGTCATAATGTGATGGTTTATGAAACAACAGATTTGTAACCTCATTTCTTCAAAACACTTTCATGTTCAAGTTCTTTGTACCTAACACAGTGAAAGACAGCACATTTTCAGTCAATGTTTAATGTTTTAATATTTGTTCACTATGCTGGGGATTGAACTTGATCGTGAGTTTGGGATTGAACTTGATCTTGAGGTTTGTAGACAAATCCTTGATTTTTGACACATATCCAAATCCCAAGGTAATTTTTATATTCATTAATTTTTGAATTTTGGTATACTGCAGACACTATCAAAAATTTTCATGCTTCATTGAAGTATATTTTCTCATTCTCAAACACTACTTTTCTTAATAAGTCCTATCCTAACTATAGCCAGCCATCCAGGTGCACCACAGTTAACAACACATTGCTGAAACTTACATTATAAATGGCTAAACATTGTATCCTAAACACTTTTGAGTGGTATTTCTTCCCAATTAAACAGAGATTGTTTTGCCTTTCTGACATAGTGTCTGTCTATATCTGGGTTTTAGCTCTTATCACAACATTCTAACATTGTTGTTATTACTCAGACATCAAAATTTGGGGTAAAAATATTTCTTATATTCACAGTTTAATGCTCTATTATTCCTTCAGTCTTCTCAACATTTGGGATAATTTTTAAGTCCTTCAATTCTTTTCTTTTTCATTCAGTTTTGTCTCAAGTTCTTTCAATGTATGTATGTAATTCTTCGGTTCTCAATCAACACAGTATTCCTCAGTCTTTGGGATAAAACACATGTATTTTATTATTATATACTAACAGGTATGTTCTTTATACATAAGCTATTTAAACTTGACTTTGAATATCAGAACTTTGAAAGGCACACTTACTTATTTATTGTCTTGTACCTTAGTGAATATTTTTATAACATAAGAGTCTTCCTTAAATGGGGAAATTATATCACATTATGATTTAAAGTATGAAGAATTACTAAATATTTGTTAACTGTAGAAAGTTAATTTTTCTAAAAGGACATTTTTCCAACCCATCATTTTGAGTAAGATTCAGCAGATTGTCCATATGTGTTCTTCAATGGAATGAGGTCATATTTGTATTTGAATGCCTTACAATTGTTGATTTCAAAGTATCTATCTTCCTAAACTCTTCCTTCAAACTCTTCCTCTTTTTCAGTGAGCAGTATTTTGAAGAATAAGCATTGTAATGTCAAGAACCAAGAAAACATTTCTGTAAGTGTTCTACCTCTATCTTCCTTGTTGGCCTTGGTATGGTAGGCATAGAAGGACACTCATTTACCCTTCTCAGACTAAAATCCATGAATCAGAGGGTTAGAGATGAAAATATGAGCCACTTTGTTCACACAGAATTGGTAACAGGATGATGATATTAGACTTGCAGTCACAGTGAGCCTCCAGATCCTTCATCTTAGATTGGACATTGGGTACACAATTTTCAGTGGAAGAAACCATTACTTCACTGGTGTCCCAGAAGCCTGGTTCTCACTGCAGACATTGTGACAGAGCCACATTCAAATTTCTGTTGACAGGTGTAACATTTCTAGGAGATGCATAGCTGAATCAGTGCATTCAATAGACTTTATGCAGTTTCAAGCAGTAGATAAATCACTCTTCTTAAGAGGCATGTGAAGAGAGTGCCACTCCTCATATGGAAGCTGAGGCCAGGGAAATGAAGGTTTTGCTACCATTTGTATTATAATTGGATTTTTATTATAATTAAATGAAGCCCCTATTTTTCTTTATCCCAGTTCAAGGCTAGAAGTATGATAGATGGTAAAGAGAAATCGGTTTTGTGGTTGGAATTTTTATATCAATGATTCATCACATTGATGATTCACTGGCAGATTGAATTTGGGGAAGTAAGTCTTACATGGAATAAATAAAATTATTTTAATAAGAATGTTCCTACTTTCAGCTTCCATGGTTCAACTATAAATTTTCTCCTTCAATGTCCTGTTCTGGGTTTTAATGTACTTGTGCATTCTAAGTTTATAATAAATAATTGATGTGATTATATATTTTTATATTAATTTGTATTCCTTATTTTTTATTCATAACTTCAGAATTAATCCTGTACAAGAGAACTATCAATTTATACCATGGTTAAACCTTATTGACTTATTTGACAAATTTTTGCATTTTCATTTTCTTTCTACAATGTTCAAACCATTTTTTTTTCACTATGTATGGTAGAAGTGAACCACTTGATTCCAAGCTCCAAAAGAAGCACAAAGGCCATTCTGACTTGCAGTGGTTTATTTGTATGACCTGTGTAGCTATAATCTCTCTGATTCTGTGTTGGCTCTTATATGAAGAGATACATCTACATTTTAAAAGAAAGATAACATCTAAATACAGAGTAGTTGATGTTTCTGTCTCGAAGAATAAAGATACTTTTTTTGGTGGAGGGGGCTGAAGCAGTGGCTCAGCAGTTTCAGTGTTTGCCTCTCAAGCATGAGGACCTGGGTTCAAACCCAAGCACCATGTACATTACTAAGTGTTGGAGCAACAAAGGTCATTTGAAAACCTAAATAAAGTTATTTCTTTCTTTTTCTGTCTCTATCACTGTCCCTTTCTCTTTTTAAAAAAAGATAAAAATCCTGGACATTGAGAAAGGTGTTCTATTATCATGTGTTAAATCCAGAGAAGGTGTAATGTTATACAACCTAATATTTTTTAGAGATATTGTGGGAAGGGAATGGGAGGGATAAGGGTGGGTAATTGGGGGGGATTCTTCTGGGGGTAAATTTAATATCCAGAATCTATTCACACTTTATATTATTTTGTTAAAAATGGTTGTTCAATAATAAATTTCTCAATTAAAAGATACCTTTTTGACTAATGTAATAATTCTATATTTTGACTGGTTAAACTGAAGACATATAGAGTATGTAGTGATTGAACAAGTTAATTTCCATTCCCATCTATTTCACATTATTTTGTTTGGGGGCTCTTATGCTCATGGGGTAAATTGATTGTGTTCATGTAATTGCAACTTCAGTATCGTTGTTTTCATCTTTTTATAAAAATGCTTTGAATAGAACAGTGTGCCTTCTGAATGATAAGCACATACTCTACCACTAGCTATACCACAGCCCTTTGACTCCTTTTTGGATTGGGAACCTGCATCCCTTTATCCTTAGTGTATTTACTGAACTATTAAATCCTTTTATGCATATACAGCTTCCTGTACCTACCAGCATGCAAGATCCCTGTTGACTTTCAGCCAGACTCCAAATGTCATCAGATTGCATCCACCACTCTCCCTCCCATGTGGGTGCCCTGTTCCCTACATCCTTTCTCAGACCACTCATGCCAGATCTCCCTTTTGTTCATATGATCAATTCCCCTCAGATGTGGAAATCCACTGAGGACAATTTCTCCATCCTTATCTAGATGCCTCCTGGTGTTCATTCTGGGATATATCACATTTCTTACTGTCTTCCTTTCAGGGACACAATCAGTGGATATTCAGTGTTGGATGTGTGACTCCAACTTTGATGCACTCCCCATTTCATCTGGAATCCAGCTCCTCCCTGTGACCTATGACATCTTTCTCTTTGTATTCCCAGTACTTTACCCTCTTCAATTAGAGCAGAAGTGTTGAGGTAGAAAAAGAAGGAAAGGGCTCCAAATTATACTCATCATGGCAAACCCTAAGTAGCACAAATTTTGTTTGGAATTACAATGAATCTATAAAATAAGTTGGGGAGAAAACATGTAAAGTATTGTATATTTTACAAACTATTGTCTCTGAATAGTCAATATTATTGTCTCTCAAATATTACATACTTTGCTCTTGAGATTGTGCATTGTAATTTTTTTACTACTTTTGTCATGTCCTTTGGTCCTCTAAGAAATGTTCATGTACTTCTTTTCAGCCAGTTTTTGCAACACATCTACATTTACCTGTTCTCATGGGTCTATTGAAATTGCAACGTGAATGATCTAGTCATTACTCTTGGTTCACTTTTGCAACATACAAGTTTTTTTCCCCTGAAGTCACTTCAGCTCACTTCCAAATGATGACTCAAATAGATGGGTTATCCATACTGCAAATAGAGTCTATATTGATCAGATATTGACCCTATGCACCAAGATGATCGACAATATCTACTGCACTGGCAAATAAAGGCTGCAAGCACCTTCTCCTCTCCTAGCACATCCTCAAAAGCAGAATTTGAAGACAGGATATGAGTAGACTGGACCACATCATCAGCACAAATGTGGTCAGGATGGATTATGTTCATGGGTCATTGTTCTGTGTCACTGTTTTTTCTGCTTGGAATATTGCCATGCTTTGCCTACCACTCACTCCTGGAAAATCTTGTGCATAGTAACAGCCAGACATCACAAAAAGATGGTTGGTATTCTAGGTATTCTACCCACAAGGATGTCTGAGGCAGATATCGGGAAATTTTTGTATGTATCTTGCCTGAGCAGATACATCAAAGATAGGTCTTTCTTTGAACTGTTTAACTCTATTAATCCTGCTAAACAGATTTGATCATATGATCACTTATTCTCATTCCTTTTAAAAATGCTTGCTCTATGTGTGGTTCAAAAGCCACCCTTGCCAAGGAGTCATGCCACCCAATGATTGGCTTATCTTAGCCAAAGCCTCTTTGTTGGGGAGTAACTCTTTAATTTTCTCTGCAGAACAGGCAGAAAGAATTCATGCACATGGGTTAATATCACTCTAAAAATGTTGACAGGCACTGGACTTCATGCTAACTTAGCTTATGTACTGAATTTTGATTTACAAACGTATCAACAGATAAATATATGTGCTAAAAGGGCATGAAAAGAACTCCCACTAATGGAGAGAAAATGATGGGAGTTAAATTAGGAAGGGTCCTGATGAGGCTTACACAGTTTTTATGGCATGGTTGTATCAAGCCATTATATGAGTGATTGTGGATTCACATGTTGTTACTTTAATGGTTAAACTGTTGGCTTTTGAAAATTCCAGCAAGGCTGCAAGGAGGCAATCCATCTATATAAAAAGAAGGGAATGGTTTCTGATTTTATCCATCTCTGTTCTGACTTTGGCAGTGGATATAATCAGGGGGTGGCCATGGTTAAGCCCTTAAGGAGGCTTTATTAGCTGCCTAGAAAAATGAATACCCCTAAGGGGGATGTTTCATCTATGCCAAAATTCAAAATTGGGCTAAAAAGTGTTAAGTTTCACAATTGTACTCTCTGTTGCCTTGGTATACATTGAACTAATGAATGCAAATCTTGGATGTGGAAGGGAACTCTCTGCCTCATCAGATGGAAAGAGGAGATGGGATCAGTTCTGGCAGTATCAAACAGTGGGGGGCACTGTCACACACCCCAGAACAAACAATCAAATAAAGCCCTAGGTCCCACTATATAGGACATTTACATGGCTTTTGCAGAAAGTGCAAGATTGGACTTCTACCCCACTGTCAGAAAATGTATGAACACCAGAAATGGGGCCACAAGCTGTATCTATGGATGTTTATGGCCCTTTGGCCTCTGTCACAGGAAGAATTACCCTGGGACAGAGTGCTCTGGCTATGAAAGGATTTCAAATATCACCAGAATAGATTATAGAAGGGAAATAAAAGTTTTGGCTCAGATCACTATTTCCATTACTCAGGTACTCCCAGAAAATAATATAGCCCTGATTCTTACTAATGAGCCCAGAGGTGATAAAAGTTTTGGATCATCAGGTAAAGAATACTGGGCTAAGTAAGTAAGGCCCCAAGTGGAGCTTAAAATCAACAGAATGGATTTTCAAGTTGTCATAGGCACTGGGGCAAATGTGTCTGCTACATCTATAATGCATTGGCCTAAATGTTGGTTCTTACATAGGGCACCCACTAGTTGAAAAGGTGCAGGCCACCATATCTCTCAGCCTATGCAAAGTGCCCAGTATCTTCAATGGGTAGATGTAGAAAGTAATAAGTGACTTTTAAAACCTTGTATCTTTGATAGTGTACCAATAAATTTGTGGGGCTGTTATATGTTAAGTTGTTTGGGGGGTTTTAGTAATGAGTCCTAACTCAGTTGTAACTTCTCAAATGCTTAACCAAGGGTTCCTCCTTCCCACTAACAGGCTGGCTAGAAATGAAAAATGAAGGGGTTCCCCTTTGGCACAATCTTTTTGACAAGGATGGCATGGTTTAGGGTATACATCTGATCACCATTTTCAGCAGAGTTCTTTTTCTCTTTAATGCATAGGAGAGTTGCAAAAATTACTTGACTGCGGCTTCCTCAATGTTTATAGCAGCTCAATTTACTACAGCTACACTATGGAACCAACCCAGACGCCCCTCACTCTATGAGTGGATACAAAAACTTTGGTACATATATACAATGGAATATTACTTGTCCATTAGAGAAGACAATATTATGGCTTTTGATATCAAATGGATGGAGATGGACAGAATTATGCTTAGTGAAGTATCCCGATATCAGAGACTGAAGGGCTGAATGGTTTCTCTCATCTGTGGATGCTAGAATATGTGGGGAAGCAGTAGGGTAGACGGCTAACCTAATAATACTTCAAATTGAATGACAGAGTAATAGAGGGATGGCTCCCTAGGATACTTGGAGGCATAGGGAGGGGGATGGGGAGGGGGGAGGATGTATGAAGAGCTCCTAGGAGACTGGAGAGTGAGAATATGGGGGAACCATCCCAGAAGCTGATGTCATTCCTCCACAAGATACCCATTTAACGCATGAGTTCTTCTGGGGGAAACTGCAAAAAGTGAAACCCAAGGTGGTCATCCATGTTTTGGCATTACCCCTGGATAACAAAGTGTATATGCATTGATTACTGTTGGTTTGATAATGTTCCCCCTCAATTGTACCTCTATATACTTCTAATAAAAAATTACTTGACTGTCAGATGACCCTGTCTGGGTTCATCAGTGCCCCCTTACTGGGGAGATGCTTCAGGCAGCTCATATGCTGCTCCAAGAACAGCTTCAGACTGGTCATATTCAAACTACTTTCAAGACCATGGAAAACTCCTCTATTGTGATTAAGAAAAAATAAATTGAACAGTAGAATCAATGAGCACTCAGGAGCCTGGGATTCTTTCTCCCATGGATATTCCCTTTGACTATCATTAAATGATGATAGACAAAGTTTTTTTTTCACTATACCCTTTCATCTGGCTTATTGTAAGAACTTTGCATTTAGTGTTCCATCCATTAACATTGTGTCCAATAATAAGATATTGTTGGAAAGTTTTGTCACAGTATATGGTTTATAGTCCTATGCTATGTCAGACTTTTATAGCTTTAGCAATTGCTCCCTACAGAAGCAATATTGTGATGTATATACTATTATTTACATGTATCATATACTCCTAGCTAACTGTAAGTCAAGCACACTATAATAAAGTTTTAGTCATTTTGAAACTTCTTACACTAATGTGGTTTTGCATAGTACAAGAAAAAGTACAAAATATCTCTTTTCATTATTTAGGTAGTATTACTGAGGTGCACATGATGTCCCTCCCAAAATATTCAAATTAGAACTGATAAATTACAAACTTTCAATAATTTCCAAAACTGTTAGATGTTATCAGTTGGCAGAGTCCTGCCTTAAAATTATCAACTGCAGATTTAATTCCTCTATTTGACTTCTTATATGAAGACTTCTCCAGCCTCTCCTTGACTGCTTACCTTAAAGTCAAAATCTGCATTCATGTAGTTTGAAACATCCCTCAAGCCTGCTCAACTTCCTAGAGTTCATTCACAGGAGTCTATGGATGTGTTGATATTTCCTACTTCTCATACCCCCACAGGGGCTTTATGGCAGGCTTCAGAAATTATTAAAAGTCTCCACTTTGTGCACTGTCCCCTAAATTCTAAGACCCCATTAATCTTTTTGCTCAACTTATTATTAAAGGCAAAAATGAAGTAATACGTTTAGTGGGAGTTGAGCATTCTTTTATTGTGGTACACTTTTCAATACAACATTGGATTTGTCAATCTTCAAATGCTTGACAGGTAGCTTTTACTAATTTTCCTTGTCAAACATGAACTCATTATTCTCAGATACTCTTATCCAGTTTGCTATCATAACATCCTTTATTTTCTGAAAAATTGAACATGCTCACCCAATAATTGGAAAAATCATACTATTTAGTGATGGCTCCGGTTCAGGCAAGGTTTGGTACTATGGCTTGATTCATACTAAAGTAGTACAGACCCATTACACCTCTGCACAGTGAGCAAAGCTGCAATTTCTCACTTATGCCTTGTTCCATATTTAAAAAGAAGTAGTTAACATCTATAGTGAAAGGGTGTACAGTGTGGGAATTGCTATGCACACTGAAGTAGCCATCATGGGACATACACAGTCAAAAGAATTATTTCATGTTTTCTATATTTAGCAGAAACAATTCAATTACATCAGTAGCCTTACTTTACAGGACAGAGATCATTCTAACCTTCCAGTTCCTTTAGTAACTGGTCATCTGGTGACAGTCTGTCAGCAGTTATCCCCTTCTGACTGTGCCCAAACCTCTCATGCTTTTTACATCATCAGAATTCTTCCAGTTGCAATTTCTGCTTTGTAAACACTCAAGTGTTAATTACTGGGGTTAATCCCTGTAATTAACCAAATAGGTTGTGTAAGATGGATGTGACTCATATTTCTGAATTTGGTTAACATTGTTATATTCTTGATACTGTGGTTACTCATTCATGTTTCATTTCTGCTACTTCCTGGCTGGGTAAGAGTACTCATCAGGTAGTCTCCCACTGCTTTGCCACCTTTTTGGGGCTGAATAATCCTGTACAAATCAAAACTAATAATACTCTAGCATATAACAGGTCTTCTTTTCAACAATTTTGCGACCAATATCACATTGATAAACAACTGGTGTTCCCTATCATCCCCAAGGCCAGAGCATTGCAAAATGAGATCATTCCTCTCAATTTTTTATTACAAACACAAGGGGGGGAATTTAGAACTCCATAAAATAAACTTATCCATGATGTCTTTGTTTTAAAAGACTCAAATTATGATGCTGAGGGTCACAATGCTTCTGAGCAGTATATGACCCATAATTGAACTGGGCTGGCAGGTGTGGTCTTTCCACCAGATAATGGAAAGGACCAGACCTGGTAATGATGTGTGGCAGAGGCCACGTTTGTGTCTTTCCAGAAGGTGCTGCTCATCCTGTTTGTCATTATCATGGAGAATCTCAAAACTCAGTTCAAACAAATGAAGCTAACACTAGAGATACTGGCATTGATCCTTATTAAACACGAGGCCAAGAAGAAAGGGAAGAAGACTTGATATAATCAGAAGTCTTCATTGCCAACATGGGATATATAATCCGATGTACCCGGCTGAACAGATGGTAATGGAATGAGGAGATGAGAGGACTCCAGCAACCTTATTTCTGGTTATGTTGGCTTTAGTAAGATGTCAGGTAAGTAGGGTGCAAGGAGATACTTACTGGACTTGACTTCCATATCTTTCCTTAGTGCACTCAGTTGTGTGGAATGGAGAATCTGTTCCAGGATTTACTATTGAGGTTACACACAAACAGGGAAAATGCATTTTGCTCCAATTGACACTGTATTCATAGGGCAATTTTTCAAGAGTTAATTCTCAAATATATTTGAGAAAATAAATCTCCTTTTACAGAAATCTAATGTAACTAATACATAATAATAATAATAAATATATAAATTTAATTATAACAAAAGTGATTTTGACTTTTTAACAGATAAATGACAACCTGAAACATTTGGTTTCAGTGTCTTTCATGATGCCAGACAATGCCTAACATTTTTAACTACAGAGGCCTCTCCTATGTTTAGCTCATTATAAAAAAAAATTTATAATAAGCTATAGTTTAATTTCTAAAGGGTTTAATATAGTAAAGATTATGAGATATACATAGCTGTTATCTCCTAAAATTCTACAATATTTCCTGTTTAATATCATCTACACAGCAAATGGCTTCTAAATGTAAATATGCATAAACTTAAATAATAGATCTAAATATTCCTTCAGTTCATGTGACTTAAATAAAGCTTTAACACAAAACACTAATTTAGATTGGTCAAGATAAATTATGTCTTTAAAATTTTTTATCTCCATGTTTTATTACAGGGTTAGCAAATAAAAATTTTGGTTTCTATGAATATTTAAACTGTAATTTCCATTACTGCCTGATATGTTGGTTTTTTTTATAATTAAGATTAATCTTTCCAGACACAGAGTCAAATGCCTGTAATCCCAGTATCTCCGGAGGCTGAGAAAAGAGGATTACAAGTTTAAAGCCAGCCTCAGTAACTTAGCAAGACCCTAAGAAATTAACCAAGAATCTGTCTCACTAAAAATTAAAAAGGACTGGTGATGTATCTCAGTGGTTAAGTGGTCCTGGTGTCAATCCCTGATACCAACAATAATAATAATCATCATCATGAATACATACTTGTTAAAAGAAACATCTCACTAAGTTAAAATGATAAAATATCAGTTCCTAAATATAAATTTAAGTATTATTGGCTTACATCACTATATCTAGGATATTCTTTTTTTTTTTTTTTTTTTTTTTTTTTTTTTTTTTTTTTTTTTTTTTTTTTTTTTTTGAGAAACATCTTTATTTAGTTTTTCACGTGGCCTTCGGTGCTCCAACACTTAGTTGTGTATGTGGTGCTGGGGTTTGAACCCGGGTCCTTGTGCTTGCCAGGCAAGCGCCGAAACCGCTGAGCCACCGCTCCAGCCCCTAGGATATTCTTGAGAGCCAGAATCATTTTGGTGAAAACTGCATGGCTTGCAAAGCAATTGCTTAATGTGTTAAATGGCTTTAATCCTTCAAATATTTTAAAACATATAAAATGTTACTTTCTTGGAATTGTAAGTTTGCTCCTAATACTTTTTTGTGTGTTATATGAATAGAATGCAGCACCTTCCAAGGAGAAATA
>PVKS010035452.1:0-20061 GCA_004027875.1 Aplodontia rufa
AAAAAAAAAAGGCTTCAAGTTCACTGTCTGGTACAGCTCTGTCTTTCAGGAACAGATCCAGCACTGTAGGGTCTCCCCCTGGCACTTGTAGTTTAGCGACCAGCTAAGGATATGGGTCTCATTTCTTTCATACTTCTCCCAACTTCCTGGATTTCCCCTTTACATTTCTACCTGCCCTTCTGACCTGAACTCAGTTACTTGATTCAAATGGCTGCCATTTTCTCCCACTGTATCTGTGGGGCTTGGGAAGAACTCACACATCAGAAAGCCACAATGTAAAACTTTAACAACTGCAGTTGATGTTTTGCAAAAGTAAATATTCTTTTAGCTTGTCTGCATATTGACAGTATCCAAGTTTCAAGTATTTGTTTGCTTTGTTATTTCTGTACATCATTTTAATGTACAGAATTTAATTTATTTCTGTACACCTTTTAATGCACTTCCTTTTTTATTGAATCCCTACTTCTGAGTATCTTACACTTTATTGAGCCTTCAGTTACTACATGTTTGGTTTCAGGTAGCACTTTAGAGATTGTAGTAAAAAGTCTTTCTAAATTGACCTTTATCAAGCAAATTGCCTCCAGTTATTCAACTGTTCCATACTGGCATAATTTTAGGTCCTAGCATTCAATCATCTTTATCTAGAAGGTGTTTGTGAATCATTTTATTTTTATTACTTTTTATTTTTTAGAATATACAAAATAATTTAATTTATTTTTTAATTTATTAAGGAGTTGAGTTGTTATACAATCAAAAATATATGTAAAGTAACAACATGATATGCATTTGATCCTAAACCATAGTTACCCCCTTAACACCCACACCCCAGTCTCTTGAATCTTCTATATCATGCCCTTATAACAAATAAAAGATTGTGAATTTTCCAGAATTTAATGATTTCATAAATATTATTTAACTTCTCAGTTGGGGGAGGGTATAAAGAGTATGCCACATTGTTGATTGTCGCCCTAGATCCATCTCAATCTTCCCCCTGTTACTCATTCCCCTTCCTCTCCCCTCCTCCCTTCCCTACTGAATTTCTATGGTTCCCCTAGAGTATGTGTTGCTATGCCCTTGGTGGGACTTTGACTACCTTTCACTCAAGCCTGGGTTTAGTTCTAGCCTCCACAAATGAGGGAAAACATTTAACCCTTGACTCTGGGTTTGGAAAACTTTGCTCAGCAATGATTTCTTCCATTGCCATCCATTTACCTTCAAAGGCTGCAACATCATTGTTTTGCTGTTTCTAATAGCTGAAGAAGAATAATATATATATACACACATATATACCCACACATACAAACATACATATATATATACCCAAGCTTTTGGATTCATTCATCCAGTGAGAGGCATCTGGGTTCATTCCATAGTTTAGCTGTTGTAAAGTGAGCTGCTATGAACATTGATTTTTACCATGTCACTGTAAAGTGCTGATTCTACTTCCTTTGGGAAAATACACAGAAGTAACCCTAAGTTTTTGAGGATTTCCCACGTTGCTTTCCAGAATGGCTGTACCAGTCTACAGTTCCACCAACAATGTGCTAGTGTTCCTACTACCTCCTCACAACCTCTCCAGAATTTATTACTATTTGTATTCTTCATCTTTAACAGTCTGACTGGAGTGAGAGGAAATCTTAATGTAGTTTTGATTTGCATTGCTCTGATTTCTACTGATTTTTTTAGAACACTTTCTCATGTATTCATTGACTTACTTGATTTCCTCCATTGAAAAGTTTCTGTTTAGCTCTCTAGCCCATTTATTGATTAGATTGTTTGTGTTTTTTATATTAAGTTTTTGAGTACTGTGTAAATATTGGATATTTGTGTCCTGTAGGAGGAATCACAGGCCATAATTACCTCCCATTTTGTAGGTTCTCTCTTGACAGTTTTTGACAAATTCCTTGGCTGAGCAAAAGCTTTTTCATTTGATGGCATCCCACTCTTTAATTCTTGACACCAATTCTTTCATTTTAGGAATCTTATTAAGGAAATAGTTGCCAACTCCCATATGCTACAGTGTTGGTCCTAATTTTTCTTATAGCAGTTGTATGGTAGCTGGTTTAATTCTTAGTTCCTTGATACATTTTAATTTGATTTTCTGCAAGATGAAAGACAAGGATCTAATTTCAACTTTCTGCACATAGCTGTCCAGTTTGTCCAGCACCATTTATTGACTAGGCTGTCTATCCTCCATGTTATCTTTTAAACCCCTTTGTCAAAAATCAGATGTTTAAAGATTTGCTGGTTTTTCTCAGTCTTCTGTTCTATTCTATTGGTCTTCATTCCTATTTTGATATCAATACCATGCTATTTTTGTTACTACAACTCTATAATATAATTTTAGATCTAGTATTGTAAAACCACCTATTTCATCTTTCTTGCTTAGTGATGTTTTAACTATTCTGTTTTAACTATTTTGCTTTAACTATTCTGTTAGAACTATTCTAACTGTTCATATGAAATTGAGAATTGCTTTTCCTATATATGTAAATTATGACATGGGCATCTTGATGGGGATCATGTTGCATCTGTGTAGCACTTTTGGCAGAAGGGCCATTTTAATACATCAATTCTGCCTAACCAAGAACATGGAATGACTTTCTATCTTCTCAGGTCTTCAATTTTTGTCTTCAATTTCTGTCTTCAATGTTCAATAATTTTTATTGTAGAATTCTTCTACTTACCTTGTTAGATTAAATCCCAAGTATTTTATTCTTTTTGAGGATATTGTGAATGGGATTGATTGCCTGATTTCTTCTTCTGTGCTATTATTGCTAGGGTATAGGAAACCTGTTGATTTATGGCTGTTGACCTTGTAACCTGCTACTTTACTAAATCTGCTTATAAGCTCAAGCAGTTTTCTGACAGCTTTTCGGATCGTCCAGATATAAGATCATGTCATTAGCAAAAAAGGATAGTTTGATTTCCTCTCTTCCTAAACTTATCCCTTTCATTTCTGTCTCTGGTTGACTAATTGCTCCAGCTAGGTTTTTAAAGGACTAAATTGAATGAAAGTGGTGAGAGCAGGCAGCCATGTCTTGTTCCTGAGTTTAGTGGAAGTGCTTTCAGCTTTTCTCCATTTAGTATTTTACCAGCTGAGACTTTGGCATATATGGATTTTACCAAGTTAAGATAAGATCCTTTGATCCCTATTTGCTCTAGGATTTTGAGCCTAAATGGGTGCTGTATTTTATCCAATGCCTTTTCTGCATCAATTAAGATGATCATATGGTTTTTGTCCTTAATTCTGTTTAAGTGATGAATCACATTTATTGATTTGTGTATGTTGAAGCAGCCTTGCATCCCTGGAATGAAGTCCACTTGATCATGATGAATTATCTACTTGATGTGTTTTTGAATGGAGTTTGTAAGAACTTTATTAATGATTTTTGTGTTGATGTTCATCAGGGATATTGGTCCATAGTTTCCTTTTTTGATGTGTCTTTGTTGGGGTTTGATATCAGAGTTATGGTTGTCTCATAAAAAGTGTTTATGAGAGTTCTCACCTTTTCAATTTCTTGGAATAGCTTAGAAAGGAGAGATATTAGCTCCTCCTCATAGGTGCAGTAAAATTCAGTGGGGAATCCATCAGGCCCTGAGCTTTTCTTCTTTGGAAGACTTTTAATTTCTATATGTATTTTGTTGCCTGTTGTTGGGATGTTTAGGATTTCAATATCATCCTGCATCAATTTTGGTATGTAGTATATGTCTAGAAATTTGTCCATGTCTTCCAGATTATCTAGTTTAGAGGAGTATAGTTTTTCAATATATGTTCTGATAATCTATTTGATTTCCATAGGGTCAGGGGTGGTCACTCCCTTTTTTGTGGGTGATATTATTGATGTCTTTAATTCTCTCCTTCTTTTAGTGAGATTAGGAGGGGGTCTGTCAATTTTTTTGATTTTTTTTCAAAGTTCCAGCTCTTTGTTTCTTTTCTTTCTATTGTTTTTTATTTATTGTTCTTGTTGTTTTCAATTATATTGATTTCAGCTCCAATCTTGATTATTTCCTGTTCTGCTGGTTTGGGGCTTGAGATGGAGAATGAGCTTATTTATTTAAGATCTCTCCTGGTTTTTAATGTAGGCAATTAGTGGTACAAATTTTTCACTTACGAATGCTTTCATGCTGTCCCAAACATTTTGATATGTTGTGTCTAGATTCTCATTCACTTCCAAGAATTTCTTGATTTTTGCCTGATGTCTTCTTGGATCCATTCTTTATTTAATAGGGTACTATTCAATCTCCATGTATATGTATGTTTTCTGTTATGATTTTTGCTGTTAATTGCTATGGTCATGGCATCATGATCTGATAGGATACATGGAACAATATCTACCTTTTATATGTGCTGAGATATTTTTGTAAACTAGAATATAATCTATTTTGACAAACAATCAATGTGCTGCTGAGAGGAAGGTATATACTCAACCAGTTTGGGATGGAATACTCTATAGATGTCTGTTAAGTTAATTTTATTTATGAAGTTCTTTAGACTAGAGATATCTTCATTATTTTTTTGCTTTGATGATCAGTCTATTGGTGATAGAGAAGTATTAAAGTGTCCAAGTATTATTTTGTTGTGATCCACAAGTGGTTTTATGGCATGAAGTATTTTTCCCACGTAGTTGAGAGTGCTGGCATTTGGAAAGTATATATTTACTATGGCTACATCTTTGTGTTGTTGTTCCCTTTACTAAGATGTAGTAGCCTTCTTTATCTCTTCTGATTAATTTATGCTTGAAGTTTACTTTGTCTGATATAAGTATCGCAACTCCAGCTTGCTTTCTTGGGCCATATGCCTGGTAGACTTTTTCCCATCTTTTCACCTTCAATCTGTGAATGTCATTGGCTGTAAGTTGGGTCTCCTGTAAACAGAAGATCCAACTTGGTTTTTGTTTTTGATCCAATTCATTAATACGTTTCTTTTGGTTGGTGTGTTGAAACCATTGACATTCAGTGTTAGGATAATGCTTTTTAATGAGTTCTGTGCTTTCTTGATTGACTTTTGATGGTGTGTACTTTTATTGAATTTCCTGTTTATGGTTTTGAGGAGTATTTTCTTTTTCTTTCATCTGCAGTTTATCTTTGAGGATTCACTGTAATGCTGGTTTTCATGAATGCTGAAAGTTTGATCATCTCATGAAATGTTCTTATTTCCCCATCAAATTTGAAGCTGAGTTTTGCCGAGTATGGTATTCTCAGCTTAATATTGTAGTCATTCAGACATTGAAAGATCTCTTTCCAGAATATTCTTGCTTCTAGAGTCTGAGCTGAAAAATCAGAGGGATCCTTATTTGTTTGCCTCTGAGTGTGATTTGGTGTTTCTCTCTTGCCACTTTTAATATTCTTTCCCTGATTTCCCTGTTATACATTTTGAATATGATGTGTCTCAGTGAATTTCTCATTTGATTAGGCCTGTTAGGTGTCCTGTACACTTCCTGAATGAACATTTCTGACTCTATTCTCATACGGGAAACATTTTCTTTGAGAATGTTTTTTATGCCATTTGTTTGTGTTTCAATTTCTTCCTGTATCCCAATTACACTTAAATCATTTCTTCTGATTACATCCCAGACATTTTGAAAATTCTGCTCTGTGTTCTGTGAGGTTTTTGTTTTTTCCTTTTTTGTCATCCATGCACTCAAGCTTACTCAACCTATCTTCATTGTCTGACATTCTTTCTTCCAGAGCTGAGGTTCTGTTTTCTATAGAGGTTAGTCTATTGTTAAATACTTCCATTGATGTTCTGATGTGATTGACCTAAGATTTTAGCTCTGTTGCCTGTTTTTCAGTATGTCTATTTCTTTGATAATATAGTTTTTCATATCTTGAGTTTTCTCACTTCTCCATGTGTTCCTCAGTTGGGGAGTTGTGGGCCTGAGGTGAACCTTTTATATTTTGATTCTTCATTTTTGATAATCATCTTCTGGATCTTTGAATTGAGTTTCCCTGTAGTGAAAAAAGGCAGGTCTGCAAGTGCTTCTTACTTGTAGGTCAAAGGGTTGGGTCAGACACCACCCATCTGATGACCACCTTCTTCCAGAAAGCTGCTTCTGCCTAGAACCTAATTTTGCTGTACCTTTTGCATCTGGGTTCCAGGGCATCAATCTGGAATCTGTTGGGGGTGTAGGATAGCCTGCTGGATTTTAAAAATGCAGCAGCCAGTGTGTGTTGCTGGGTGCTGGGTTCTTATGATGGGCCAGAATGGGCCTCCTGAGCACCATGATGGGACATGGGATCCGTGGGCCTAACGTGGCTGGACCTGGCAAGTATGGACTGTAGCTTGGTGGCTATATGCATGGCAGCTATGTGGGTTGGGTCCAAGAGCAGGGTCCTCTGTACAGGTGTCCTGGGCATGCCTGCAGACCCGAGACCTGAGGCCTCTGTACCTTCATGGGTTGGCTCTTTTGGGGTCCTGGGTTAGAGGTGTCTTGAATCATTTTAAATGGATCATTTTCAATGAAGCAAAGTTAGCTCTGTGGTAGGAGTTACCTTCATAAAAGGCTATAAAATCTTACTGAGTGTTTACTATTACAAACTCCATTCCAAGAACTTTACAATTATTAAGGTATTTAACCTATGTAGTACACTTTGAACTAAATGTTATTACTACCTCCATTTCCTATGAAGTTAAATATTGCGTCCAAGTCACAAGGCTGATAATGGTAGGAAAGAAGATGGAATATAAACCATATAGACATTTATATCCTATATTTTCAGCATTTAAGTTAAAGTGTTCATTTAATTTTTTAGCAGAGAAATGGGCATACCTGTGGTAGCAAGCTCTCATAGAATGAAATGATTTCATGGAGAGAAATAATACTACCATGATATGTGATAAATAAGATTTTAAGCAGTGTGTTGTCTGAAGTCCCTTTTACTGTGATATTCTTATATTTACAGATTGATAACCTCACCTCCTGCTCTGTTATGAGGCCCATTGATTGATGGGCTCAGTGGAGTAAAGAAGTTGCTTTGCTCCAGGCCTGTTTATCCTCAGCTCAAACCTGTCCCATCCTAAGAAAAGTTTGCTTCTTTTTCCTATCAACAGTTTTGCTGATCTTTCAGCCCTCATCTTTAGTCCTGTTCTAAATAAATACCTGGACATGGCATCAATATACAGCTCTTGCTTTCTTGTGCATTTTCCCCCAAGTCCAAAATGTCTCCCCTACAGTAACCTGTGATCATTAATATCTCCTTTTCTTCAGGTAAATGCTGCAGCTATAAATCTCCTTGGTTAGTGGGCACAGGAATAATCATTTCTTCAGTGATTATAGACATCATACCCGCTGTCTATTTGTATAAGCATCAAAGAGGTATGTAGGATCAAGGTGTGGTAACTTTCTCTAAGTATCTCCTTCCCCAAGAGCCCAGTCACTGGCAAGATCTTTAGCCAAAATGGAGTGATACTTGTTTGAACTATATGAATAGATGACACTAGATTTTTATAGGAATTGCATTTAAGCAAGGGGGAAAAAAGAGAAAGGAAAAGAAAGTCCCCTGGATGTCACCTCAATTAGAGAGAGAGGTACAGACAATAAGAGGGGGAATTGCAGAAATAATGGCCACCCATCTGTCTGGTGATCAGAAGCAACAAACAGTAATCAGAGTACAGCCCTCTTGTATTCAGAAGATAGAGTTCTTTTTGCCTACCCTTGATCCTGTTGGAGATATGCAGGCTGCTCCAAGAACGCATGCACAACTGCCAGCCACGGGAATGGTGAATGCATAGATGCTTCCTAACACCATTTCTTGTATGAGAATACAAATGGTGTAAAAAGGCATAGCTGCTTGTCATAGCTGTCTTATGAAAAATGAAAGATAATATATTCTAGATTCAAATCACTTGTCAGTATATGTTTTACAAATATTTTCTCCCACTCTGGTTTGCCTTTTCATTTCTGTAACAATGTTCCTCAAAGAGCAGAAAAACTTGCTTTTTTAATTGTGATAAAGTGCATATAACATAATCTTTGCCATTTTAACCATTTTAACTCTACCATTCAGTGATATTAAATATATTCACATTGTTTTACAACCATCACCACTATCCATCTCCAAAACTACATTTCACCTCTCAAACTAAAATTCTGTATCCATCAAACAGTAATTACCCATATTCTCCTATCTCCAGCCCATGGCAACCACCACACTATTTTCTTGTGTTATACTTTTGACTGTTCTAAGTATCACACATATGTGGCATCATATAACATTTGTCATTTTGTCATGAGCATATTCCACTTAGCATAAAGTCCCTGAGGTTCATTTATTTTGTAATATGTTGCAAAAGATCCTTATTTTTTTAATGTTGAGCAATATTCTTTTGTACTGATGTCAAACATGCTTGCCTGTTCATCCTCCAATGAATGCTTGGATTGGTTCATGTTTCAGCTCTTACACTGAATGCTACTGTAGACATGGAAATACAAATACCTCTTCTTCTAGATTCTGCTCTCAATTCCTTTGGGTCATCTAGACAGATGTGAAACTTTTGGACCTTATTATTATTTCATTTTCTTAGAAGCTGCCATACTAATGAATGAGATAATAGCTATAGTTGATGTAGGAAATTAATTTCTAGAGGATATCTATACATTAATGAAACAGATCACTTAAGTGTTGGCAGTGATGTTACCATCATAAGACACAGTGACCAATATGAACTGTGAACTTTTTTCACTCCAGAATCACCCAGAAAATATACTTTAAGGGAAATTTCTACTCCAGATGAGCGTATGACTCTTGGCAATTGTAAGATTTCTTTCATTTCGGATATTTGTTCACCTAAGATTATTCTATTTCACAATATCTTTTATAAGGTTCCAAATTTCCCAGGGCCCTCAGCACTAGGTAAAGCAAACAAAAGAATAACATGTCCTTCTTTCCTTCAGACACTGGCTAGCCAGAGCAAGAATCATGATGTTTGAGTAAAATAACTGGTATCAACCTCTTCACAGCCTTCATAGAGCTTTAGTCCAAGCATGCTTATTTGTAGGATTATCCAGATAGCTCAACCTCCTCCTCCACTCATAAAAATCCAGAAAATATGTAATAATAGTAATTTGAAAAGTAAATTTGTCATAAATCTTTTAACTCACACTTTTTCCAAGTTACATCTTTACTAATTCTTTAATCTCTTCCCAGCCCCTGCTTCAGATCCACTATTGGCATTGGATGCTATCTGGATGGAAGATATGATCATAACCCTGTGTGTGCTGATGGTCTTCATTGTCATGCTCATTTCCCTTATTTAGTTCAGAATGAAAGGTACATGGAATGGGTAATTTACAATGTGTGGTTCCTCTGACTGATGGACAGATGTCCAGAAGGGTGACCTTTCTGGTCCTTCTGTCTTAATAACTGGAGAAAGAAATGAAGACTTGTGTCCTATATAAGAACTTTTAGATTGTAGCCTTCTTGAGGCACCTAGGGGTTCTACTACTGCCAGTGTTAGTGGCTACAATTCCAGTGACAGTCTCAGCTCTGATTACGGAGTTATGACAATTCTCCCAGGTAAATGTAGAAGACCCAGCTTTGTTTCATCCAGACTCCGAAACTTCTCCATACTAAAGTCTTTGAAAGATATGCATGATTTCTCTCAAGGCAGAAATGAACATTTAACATCATTGTTTTCTCTTTCAGAAGCATGTTAGTGTCAACAGGGGTGGAACCAGGAACATTTCTGAACCTATATGCATAAAAGGCATATACCTTTGAAACATTCCCTAACTTAAATAGGTTCTCCTTGTGAAGGAAGGGAAGATAGAACTAGTGACCCAAGAAGGAGAATTTTAACATTTGATTTTTGTGTTCTACCAAAAACATACACTCTTAAAGAGTTCTATTTTAAAATGTATCCATAGTAAATGAAATGTATATATTCTTTATTAACCTCAGCTTTTCTCCTCAAACAAAATGAAAATCCATGATGAGTTATTATGCACAATACAAGAAAGTATTTTTGCTTAAATAAAGAAGGCCCACAATCTGGAACACAAAAGTATGGTCTACTCTGTGCTTTCATCTTTGTGTCCCCTTACTCTTGGATTTCTGTAAACCACATGCTGAGAGTAGCCAGGTATTGAATTATTCAAGTAAGACAAGCCAAAATGACAATCCCAGTCAAACCAGTATTCACTTATTGAAGCAGCTAAGAAAGAGGTCAGAAGAAAAGTAATACTTGTTCTCTGCTTGTTATGGTTTGGATCTGAAATGTCCCCCAAAGCTCATGTTTTGGGACCATGACCTTCAATACAGCAAGATTTAGAGGTGATTATGGCTCTGACTTCACCAGTGGATTAATCCACTTGATGGATTATTAATATGATTGACTGCTGGGTGATTACTGTAGGCAGATGGGCATGGCTGGGGGTGGTAGGTTACTAGGGGCATGCCTTTGAGGACTATATCTTGTTAATGGCTTCTCTCTCTCTCTCTCTCTCTCTCTCTCTCACTGTTTTCCAACTGCCAGGAGCTGAGAAGCTTTCCTCTTCCACACCTTTCCACCATGATGTTCTCCTTCACGTTGGGCCCAGAGCAATGGAATTGGCTGATCATGAACCAAATTTCTGAAACCATGAGCCCAAAATAAATTTTTCCTCCTCTAGTTGTTCTAGTCAAGTTGTTTTAGCCACAAGGACAAAAAGTTGATGAACATGCTGCTATTCCTTTTCCCTCATGGAATAATACTTAAGCAAGGGTCAGATGACATGTAGAATAAGTGAGGGGAAATCTCACTTCAAAGGGCTTATGTAATTTTATGAAGAAGGAGGAAAGAAAAGGATATACAGGGAAGGGCTAGGAATGGAAATGTATTGAATCAGAATGGAGAAGAAGGATTTAGTCAAGGTATTCCACAAAATAGAAGGTCTCAGCAGACATGATTGAAAATTGTCTCAGCTGAGGTCTCCAATAAATTGGCCTCTAAAAGAAGGTTCTTGGACCACATACACCAATGAGCATGACTACCTAAGAGTGGGGGACTCATTCCTTGACTCTTTCTTCCTTCAGAACTTAAAGGCACTGGCTGTGTGCCAAGATTAGTACATTGTGTACAGCTTTTTCCCATGAGTCTTGCTAGGCAAAGTCTTTGTAACTTCCTATGGTGGAACATGAAGGATCACACATAGGGTATTGATCAGGAGTCAGACTTCTCTCATTACATTGTCAATGTTACAAAACATCCCACCCATCGAGATGAAACAAATGCAAGGGATAGTGTGTGTTTGCAAAGCACAAATTTGTACTCCTTATTCTAGTTTCTGCCACCAAGAAAAATGTCCTAGTCATTATCATCTGCATTCATGGGGATGTATTAATGAGAAAGGGAAGTAGTATGGGGTCAATATTCTTCAGCTCAGGTCAATTTACCTATTGACCCAGTGGAACTAGCAGGGTAGAGTGAAGGAGAAGTTCTACTGTCTCTCACAATGCAGGAGACCAGAGGAACTGAAACAAATCATCTTCAGCTACATGGAGTTGTTAGTCCATTTATTGTATTTCACTAAGAACAATTATAGAATTGATTTGGGCATTCAGATTTTCTCAATATATCTTTTGGTTTTTCAAAAATTCTCTGGGAAAAAAATATTAAGACAGAAATCACCCAAAATGAACCAGGAGGAAATAGAAAACTTAAACAGATCAATTTCTAGTGATGAAATAGAAGCAGCCATCAAAAGCCTTCCAACAAATAAAAGTCCAGGACCAGATGGATTTGCAGATGAGTTCTACAAGAGCTGTAAAGAAAAAGTACTACCAATACACCTCAAATTATTCCATGAGATAGAAAAGGAGGGAACTCTACCAAACTCTTTCCACAAAACCAGTATCACCCTGATACCAAAACCTGACAAAGACAAATGAAGAAAAGAAAACTTCAAACAAATATCCTTGATGAACATAGAACCAAAAATCCTTAATAAAATATTGGCAAACTGCATACAAAAACACATTGAAAACATAGTACACCATGATCAAGTGAGATTCATCCCTGGGATGCAGGGCTGGTTCATTATTTGGAAGTCAATAAATGTAATTCACCACATAAATAAACTTAAATACAAGAATCATATGGTTGTTTCAATAGATGCTGAAAAAGCATTTGGCAAGGTACAACACCCATACTTGTTTAAAACATTAGAAAAAGAGGAATAGAAGGAAGTTACCTCAATTTAATAAACATAATATGTCACGTGTATGACAAACCTAAGGCCAATATCATTCTGAATGGAGAAAAATTGAAAGCATTTCCTCCAAAAACAGGAACTAGACAAGGATGCCCACTTTCACCACCCCTATAACATATTCCTTGAAATTTTCACCAGAGCAATTAGGCAAAAGAAGGAAATTAAAGGGGTACAAATAGGCAAAGAAGAGCTCAAACTATCTCTGTTTGCTGATGACATGATTATATATTTAGAAGATCAAAAAAAAAAAAAAAAGAGAGAGAAAAAACTCCACCAGAGATTTGCAGAGCTCATAAACAAATAAATGAATCCAACAAGGTAGCAGGATACAAAGTCAACATTCACAAATCAATTCCAATGATTAATACACTGAGAAAGAAGTTAGGAAAATTACTCCATTCATAGTAGCTTCAAAGAAATAGAATATTGGGGAATCAATCTAACAAAGGCGATGAAGGAAATCTACAGTGAAATCTATAGCACACTAAAGAAAGAAATTGAAGAAGACTTTAGAAGATGGAAAAACCTCTCATGCTCTTGGATAGGGAGAATTAATATAATCAAAATGACCATATTACCTAAAATGCAATACAGATTCAATGCCCATCCAAATTCCAATGACCTTCTTCACAGAATTAGAAAAATCACTCATGAAATTCATTTAGAAAAATAAGAGATGCAGAATAGCCAAAGCATTCCTTAGTGAGAAAAGTGAAGCTGGAAGAATCACAATACAGGATTCCAAATTATACTACAGAGCTACAATAACAAAAACAGCATGGTACTGGTACCAAAATAGATGTGAAGATCAATGAAATAGAATAGAAGGCATAGAGACAAACTCAGATAAATACAGTTACCTCATACTCAACAAAGGAGCCAAAAACTTAAGTTATAGAAATGACAGTCTCTTTAGGAAATGGTATTGGCAAAACTGAAAATCCATAGTAATAAAATAAATCTCTATCTGTATCTCTCAACCTGCGCAAAACTCAACTCAATGTGTATCAAAGACCCAGGATTTAGACCAGAAACCCTGCACCTACTAGAATAAATGGTAGTCCCAACACTCCAACACATTGGCTCAGGAAGAACCCCAAAGTGCAAGAAGTAAAAGGAAAAATCAATAAATGGATTCTATCAAATTAATAAGCTTCCTCACAGCAAAAGAAACAATTAGATTGTGAAGATAGAACCTACAGAATGGGAAAACAATCTTTGCCCCCTACACCTCAGACAGGGCATTAATATCCAGGATATACAAAGAACTTAAAAACCTTAACATCAAAAAAAAACCCCCAAAAAAATCACTAATACTCCAATTAATAAATGAGCAAAAAAACTAAACAAATACTTACTTCTCAGATGAATAAATACAAATGGTCAACAAATACATGAAAAAATGCTCAACATCTCTAGCAACGAGAAATGCAAATTATGCTGATATTTCCCCTCACTCCAGTTAGAATGACAATAATCAAGAAAAGAAACAACAAATGTAGGCAGGAATGTGGGGGAAAGGGTACACTTATACAGTGCTGGTGCTACTGCAAACTGGTACAATTGCTCTGGGTAGCAGTTTGGAGACTCTTCAAAAAACTGGGAATGGATCCATCATTTGACCTAGCTATCCCACTCCTTGGTATATATCCAAAAGACCTGAAAGCAGCATAGGCAGGGATACAGCCACACTTGTATCTGCTCAATTCACAATAGCTAAGCTAAGGAACCAACCAAAATGCCCTTCAACTGATGAATGGATAAAGACATTGTGGCATATGCACACAATAGAGTATTACTCAGCTGCAAGGATGAATGACATTATGTCATTTGCTGGTAAATGGATGGAACTAGAGGATATCATGCTAAGTGAAGTAAACTAGTCTGATAAAAGCCAAAGGTGGAATGTTCTCTCTGATATGTGGAAGCTAACCTGAAATAAGGAAAAGAACAAAGAATAGTAAAAGGGGAAGAAAATGGAGGAAGGAGGAATGAAATAGGGAAAGGTAATGGAAGGAATCAGACTTCACTTGTTCATGTCCAAATATGAACATAATGTAATGAATCTCATCTATATATAATTCAATGACTCACTAAAAGAGGGAAAAAGCCATTTAGTGAACAACAAAAAGACCAGTATAAGGAAGAGAAAGGAGAATGGGTGGGAGGATACTGGGACTGAATTAGAATAAGCTATCCTGCATACTTTAACAAAAATGTGAATATTTAATCCTATTGTCAAATTTATCTAAAAAGAATAAGGGGTGATAGGAAGGGAAAAGAAGGTGAAATATAACTGAGTTAAAACAAGTTACAATTCAAGTATTTTTAAGTATGCCAATGTATGTACTATTGTTATGTGTATAAAGACTGCTCTTTATTGGTATAAGAATTATGTCACTACACTGTGTATATTAGGAAAAATACATGATGCTAAAAGAGAGTCAAGAGACCAGGGGACTGGAGAAGGGAAGTGGAAGGGGGGTGCTGGAGGGTGTATTGACCAAATTATCTTGCTATATTGTGTGCATCTATGAATATGTGACAAAAAAATCCCATCATTATGTACAGCTATAATGCACCAATAAAAAAGCTTTTTAAAAAGGCAATGTATTTGAACTAGAGATTACATAATGTAGTGAACTGAGAAGAACAAATCACCGTATTTCTCACCATTTAGGCTCTACTAATTATAGAGCTTCATGATTAAAATTGAAAATGATCAAAATCGAGTACAAATTGAAGTGGCCTTAACTGAAAAAAATTTAAATAAATAGAAAACTGCAATAATTAGACCAGTTTTATTTTTTAAAGGGCTTTGGTTTGGCTTCTGTTTTTCGTAGTCACATTCTCTGTACCCTCTTATTGGATGAGTTTAGCCCTTTTTGTATGTTAAAATGTTGATCATTTCAATTCCGTGTTTCTCATGCTCAATACTTTTCCAAGTTTCAAAAGGATGTATAAGGATATTTAGAAAAAGAAAAAAATGCACAGACCCAAGGTACCTTCTAATATGTCTTGCAATGTAAGCACCAATTTTATTTTGCAATAGCTGTTGCTAAGTGAAACACAACATATAGAAATTTAATTTATCTGAGTTATGAGGATTTAGAGACAGAGAAGGAGACAGAGACTCATAGAGGCAGGTAGACAAACAGTATCTTTTTTCTTTCTTTTAAAGAGAGAGGGACGGTGAGAAAGAGAGAATCACTTTTTTAAATTTAATTTTCATCTGCATTTCGTTTCATTGTGTGCATGGTGCTGGGGTTCAAATCTGCATCCTCACACATGCCAGGCAAGTCTTATAATTGCTGAGCCACTGCTCCAGCCCAAACAGAGTATCTTTTCATTGTAGTTTCAACAGTATACACATTTAGTTCAATTATGAAGGAATACTGTACAAATAAATGTGCTGTCTTTTCTAGGACACATTTATTCCTTGAAAGCCTCCTCCCAGCAGATATTTTAAAGTAAGGAATTCAAGTTAATCCATTACTAAATAAAAGTTGTTTCTTGTAGTTTTTCCAAATATCTCTGGCATCTCAGAGGAAGTCAATGTGTTCTCAAACATGTTCTCATCTCAATGATTTGCCTTTAGTAAAATATGAGTTTACTACATTGAGTAAATTTTATTTCCTTGACAGATCAAATGCAAAGCAAAGAGACTGAAAGAGCATCAAATGTCTCACCTGGAACTGTGAATAGAGAGATTATAGGAAGATGAGATGGTAACCCCTCAAAAGGAAGTAATTATGTCTGTATGTCCAATTTACTGTGTGGAGGTAAAATACATTTGGGGTGTTCAGATTTGATCTGCAACTCTTGTAGAAATTATATTAACTCAAAAAATACGGTGGAAATATAATAAGATGAGTTAAGGGGATGACAACAATAAAAACAATAATATCTCTGAAAGTAGATTCTCCCTGTAAGCAATTCTCTGAAAGTAGAAATAAATATATATTGGTATTACAGAAAACTATTTTCAAGTCAGACAGAAGGACAGACTACATGTTCTCACTCATTTGTGGAAACTAGTAAATCAATATTATAGAAGAACAGAATGGAATAATGGTCACTAGAGGCTGGGAAGTGGGAGGGGAAATGGAAAGAAGTTCAATAAGGGGCACCAAGGCACAGAGTGGAGGAATCACTTCTGGGTTTTTAGCACCTTAGGCAATTACAGGTTGAAACAATCTGTGATATATTTCAAAACAACTAGAAAAGAAGAGTATACAGTTCCCAACATATAAAAATGATGAATGAATGAAAAGATGGAAATGCTTATGTTTCAATAAAACAAAAATTATTTTCAAATTCATGATGTTTAGAATAGACTTAACTAAATCCTAACTGTAGAGAAAATTTGCAAATATAGGAATGTGAAGACAAAAACTATGCAAATTCTTACAAAAGATATATGGAAAAATAAAGTAACATTAGGAGGAAAAGACAATTAAGAACACATTATGGGGATATAAATAAGACAAAATAGATATAAATAAATATAAGAACCATACATTACTGCTTTCTAAAATTGCTGCATAGTACATATATACTAATGCACTCAGAATCTAGAAAGGAAACACTTAAAAATGTAAGTAAAAATATGTAGTTATGTAACCATTGATAAGATTTTAGTATGACTTGAGAATTTGCAGAT
Source organism: Aplodontia rufa (assembly GCA_004027875.1). Lineage (NCBI taxonomy): Eukaryota > Metazoa > Chordata > Mammalia > Rodentia > Aplodontiidae > Aplodontia > Aplodontia rufa. The sequence continues at coordinate 16,858 of PVKS010035452.1, forward strand.
TCCATAATAATTTCTATCTCATGCATTCTTTATAACCATGACCTGATTTAATATTTACTTATACCCATTACAATTCCTGCTACTAATGAAATTTATTTAAAAAATAAAATGTGTGAAAATATACTTAAAAATTGCAATTCAGAATAAATTAAATCTAGAACCACAAGACTTCATCTTACAACTATCAAAAATTTGTAAGTGTCAAGTTTTATAATTATTTGGAAAAATGGAAATCCATACATTTCTGAAGTTAAAAGAAATTGGCACAAATAATTTAAATAGAAAATGTCAACAATAAGAACACATTGAAATTCTATGATCTACTTTTTTTGGTAGTACTTGGAATTTAACCCAAGATTCTCTACTACTGAGCTATACCCCCTGCCCTTTTTTATTTTTATTTTGAGACAAGTTCTTACTAAGTTGCTGAAGCTAACCTCAAACTTGCCATCCTCCTGTCTTAATGTCCCCAGATTTTTTGAGTAGGTATTTATTGTGTCTCCGAATGAAATTGTAAAAGATAGAGAGGGAAGGAGATAAAGAGGACAAGAGAGTGAGAGAGAGAGAGAGAGAACTGTTTCTAAATATGCAAAAAAATTCAATAAATAAATACAGTAACTTTTCTTGCATTACCACGAGGTAATATTGGATAAACACAAGTATGTGTGAAAAGAAAAATTAAAGCTTAATAATAATGATATAAATTTGAAACTGTCAAAAGCAAGGAGATATGAAACACATACTTACATATACACATAATACTGACTACAAAATCACATACACCAAAATCTAGATAATTGTGTCTGGGGAAGTAAATAAAGATAATAAAGTGTTTTCTTAAACAAAAATATGGAAAGAAAATTGTAATCTCTGCTTAATTTGGTTTATTTTTGTTGAATAGCTATCTGTAGGTTACAAAATAGAAAGTATTTATTCAAAAGCATTTACTGAATCTTGATAAGAACAACAGGAGTCTATAGCATTTTTGCCAGGGATACTCCCATCTCCTATTTTTCACCTAAGTTTCATGACAAAATTTTACTCTAATTGAGACACATAGGCATTCAAAATTGGTTCTCCTATTGTTTTGCCAGAAAAGAGCACTTTATTTAGAGCAGAACATAGAAGAACACAGGGTGTTTTAGAAATACTACAGATCTCAGGGGAAAAAAATTAGGGAAAACTAACATTCAAGCTACTTTAGTCTAGACAAGGAAAAAAGGCAGAATAATAAAAAATTTAGCAGAGATTCATGGAAAATGACATCTACCTTGCTAAGATGACACTTGTGCCTGTTGGCAAATAAAACTCTGTATTGGGGAAAATCATAATTTACATTTTGCAAAATATTACACAAAATTTACAGTCTCAACAAACTATGATGAGGCATGCAAAGCAATAGGAAAGTGTAACCTATACATAGAAATAAATGCAGGCAATGGACAATATCTTTGAGGTGGTCTAGGTGTTGGAACTAGTAGACAAAGAGTTTAAAGCATTTATTATAAATGTATTCAAAGAACTGAAAAAATATATAAAATTTTTAAATAATGTGTAATAACAATGACAATCCAAATTACAATCAATAAAGAGAAATAATATATATAATGTATTTACAATATAATTTCAGATGATGATTCTGATGGTGAAATATAAAATAACTGAAATGAAAATTTTACCAGAAGGATTCAGTTCGTATCTGACACAGAAGAAGGAAGAATCAGAAACTTGAAGACATCTTAATAGACATACTATCTGAAGCACACAAGTTTGATGGAAGACATTGATCTGCATAAGCAAAGAGTCATCAAACTCTAGGTGGGATAAACACAAAAAGATACACACATCAGAGTTAAACAGTTAAAAGATACAAAGAGGAAAGGAAAAACTCATCACATAAAAGGGAACTAAACTGTTACCATGGCTTATAGGAGGGTCATCAGGGAGATAGAGGCTGGGATTAGGGGGGTTATCAACCCAGTTTGGAACCTTCAACTTCCATGAAAAGCCCAACTAACATGGGGGATAAATAAGGGGAAACATGGGATTGGGGGAAACCATAGTCTGGCATCAGCCTTGGATTGCTCTGTCAGTGTGCATATGTTCACGATTCTGTGGCAACAATTCCCTCCTAAATGTAAGACTATTTGAACAAATAAAAAAATATAAAATAAAGGACAACAGAAGGTCATGATATATTCAAAGTGCTAATAGAAATTTAAAAAATGTATAGCTCCTTTCATTCTCTTCATTTTTATAGAGAGCATAGAATTATTATATATAATAATTGTATTTATTCTTTTTACAAATTTATAGAGGTTTAATTGATGTACAATATATTGAACGTATTTAAGGTGAACAACTTGATGCCGCTTGACATCTACATACATTCTCTAAACTAAGCTACGGTTGACATGCCTTAATTCCTAAGTGTTCTAAATACTCCTTAATACTTCATCCTCACCACCCTTCTTCCACCATCCTCAGGCACTGATATGTTTTTTGCTACTAGAGATAGGTATGTATTTCCTATAATTTTATATGAACGGAATCAGAAGATACATACTTGTTTCTATTCCACTTCCTTCACCTGGAATGATTATTTTCTGGTTTATCTTTGTTGTCATATTACAGGAGAATAATATTCCATTGTATTGGTATGCCATATAAATGATCAATTTGTTCAATTATTCAACTGTTGATGGTCTTTGGGGTCATTTCCAATTTTTTATTATTACAAATAGAGTGGCTATGAATATTTGTGTGCAAGTCTTTGGAGGCCATGTCTTTATTATCTTTCATTCTGTAGCAAGATGCCTACAGAACACTAAACAGACCTAACCAAATGAGAAATTCACCAAGACATATCATATATAAAATGATTAACAGAGAAACTAAAGAAGAAATTCTAAAAGCAGCTAGGGAGAAGCCCCAAGTCACATTCAGAGGCAAACCAATTTGGATCACTAAGGATTTTTCAGGGCAAACAATGAAGGCCAGAAGAGCTTGGAACAATATTTTTCAATTCCTGAATGAGAACAATTTCCAGCCAAAGTTAATATATCCTGCAAAACTCAGCTTTAAATGTGACAGAGAAATTAAATACTTCAATGATAAATTCAAGCTAGCAAGATGCATGAACACAAACCCTGCATTACAGGAATATTCTCAAGGACATTCTTCATTCAGAAGAACATGCTAATA
>PVKS010035453.1:0-20077 GCA_004027875.1 Aplodontia rufa
CACCAGCACAAAAGCAACACAGTTGAGGGCGGGAGAAGCAGAGAGAAAAAATCCGTGCTCTACAGGGGACACAAAGGACCAGAGGACCCAAAAGCAGTCAGTGTTGCTCAGAGAGACACCATTACCACACAGCCCTCGCTTCAGGGAGACAGGAAGTCCAACCCCAGAGGGCTCGCGGCAGCCTGCCAGGTGCAAGTGTGGCACAGGAAGGGCAAAGCCTGCGTGCAAGGACATCTGAAAAGAACTTGAAAAACAGCTGGGAAGAGGCACTCAATTCTCACCTGTAAGGACGAAGCCTGGGCGAGTTCTCCCGGGAAGCGCAGGCTCAACAGATCACGGAATTCAAGTGAGGCCTCCTACGGAAGGCAGCAGGCTGGTTTTAAAGGGTCTGTGACACCCTGAAGAGCCACGCCTCTTAAAGAAGGTGGGGTGAGCAGGTGCCAGAGAGCACGGCCACCTCTGCATAACAGGAAGCCTGTGTCGGCTCAGCCAGAGCAGCCCTGAGCCTGGTAGGAGCAGGAAGACCGGATGCCCACCCACCACAGAATGGAGAAGCATCACCCATCAGGACACCACGTAGCGGTGAGCAGTAACTGACCTCCCACTGCACAGCACGGACGAGTACTGAAAACACCAGCAAGGCAGAAAAGCCCCACACGATGATCTCCAATTGCATCGTTCGCGCAACGCTGAAAAGCAGGCGGAGATGCACACGTATTGCTGAGGACTGAAAACACAGCGAAATGACACAATCGAAAGCAAACAGATGAGAAGTGCCAGATTCAGAATGGAGGTCGGCTCTGCAGGGGGTTGGCCCACAGCAAACGGGAGCGCAGAGGTGGTGGAGATGTCAGTGATCTTCTAGCCCCTACCTTGGGGGGGGGGGCGGGTGTCAGGACGCTGTTACCAAAGCTGGTTATTCCTGCTTCCTATTTCTATATAAATAAATATTCATGGGGCTGGAACAGTGGCTCGGTGGTTATGGCACTTGCCCAGCATGCACAAGTACATGGTTCAAATCCCAGCATCCACGTACACAACTGAATGTCAGAGCAACGGCCATGTGAAAAACTCAATAAAAATTGATTCTCTCTCACTGTCCTTCTCTCTTTAAAATAAATAAATGTATAAATATTCATGTTTAAAGTACTTTGTATTTATGCTATGTATAAAATATAAAAGGATTTACACCCTACCAACCCCAGATGAACTCAGTGCAAGAAAATCACAAAATCACACACCAGTATCCCCTATGTACACAGATGCAAAAAACCCTCACAAAATATTATCAAACTGGATCCAGCAAACACAAAGAGGATCCACTAACATGAGGTAAGGTGGCGACCTCACATCCAGGAGTCAATCGATGCACAAAGAAGAAACTCTGGGATTGCACAAAATGGCACAGACGGGGCTGGAGCAGTGGCTCAGCAGTCACGGCACTTGCTTGGCATGTGCAAATACACGAGTTCAAACTCCAGCACCATATACAATGAAGTGTCTGAACAATGAAGAACACGAAAAACTGAATAAAATTGCTTCTCTCTTTCTCTCTCTCACTGTCCCTCTCTCTTAAAAAAAAAAAAAGGCATAGAAAGGGCCCCTAAAATTCCACCTCTACTCAGTCAAATCCTCAGCAAACTGTGATACCAGGGAATTCCCCTAGTCTAGTGAGCGCACCATAGAACACCCAGAGCTGCCCTTGTGCTAAGGATGAAAAGCTAAATGTTTGGGTCATGTTTAAATACACTTGAAAAATGTTAAAACCCTGAAGAAAGGAAGCAGGAAACCTAGCTTGACGTGCAGGTCAGAGACCCTCACAACCAGGATCTGAGCTCGGTGCAGGGCCCCGAACAGCCTAGAGGAATGTTCGAGGCTGCCCCTGGCGGATGGCAGAACTGCCCTGGAAGGGCAAACACGGGGAGAAAGGAGCAACGATGGAGGACTCGGGTGCTGTGTGAGAACCCCCTTCCAGCAGCAGCAATCCAACAGCACAGCCTCGGCAAAGGGTGCAGGGCCGAGGAGCTGAGACGCAGACCGCTGACCATGGCGCCTGCCTCCGCAGACAAACACGGACCACTGCAGGAAAGGGCGCCCTCTCAGCAAACCCCGCGGCAACAGCCAGACATCCGTGTGCAAAGAAACCAACCTCCCTCTAAACCTCAATCGCATGAAACGCAACTCAGCGTGTCATAGCTGCAAACGTGAAATGTGATCCATAAAACCTCCCAACTCTCATGTCACAGCCGGAATCTCTACGACCTGGAGTTTAGTAAAGCTTTCTTATATCTGCCACCAAAAACACAATCCATGAAAACAAAAATCAATAAATGGGACTTCATCAAAATTACAAATGTCCGCTCTACACAAGTCACTTACGAAACCAAGGTAGACCACAGAGTGGGAAAAAGTATGTGCAGACCACTTCTCCAACAACAGGCTTGTGTCCAGAAAATACAGTGAGCTCCCACAGCCCCAGATGCTAAAACGTGCGCAAAAGAGCTGAACACACACTTCACGGGTACTCCAGGAGAAGCACCCGCGAGACACTCCTGGTCATTCCTCTCCTAGGGGATGAAAGCCACCGCATGGCCATCAGGCTGGCAGGGCCGTGGCCAGGGCAGCTATGTCATCGGCTGGTGAGCCCTGGGAAACTCTGGCAGTGCCTTACACACTTGGTGAGCTCCAGCACACTCACAGAAGGCCCAACAATCCCACTCCTCGATATTTATCCAAGGAAAACACAAACACGCACTTGCGCAGAAAGCAGTCCAGGAATGTTTAGAGTGGAAAAAGTGGAAGCCACCCAGATGCCGTCCAGCAGCGAAGGGACTGCAAGTGGGGTACTTCCACCAAATGGAATGCACCTCAGCAACAAAAGGAGCCACGGGAACAAGCAATGCCACGCCAGTCTCTAGGGGAGCACCAGGTGAGAGAGGCTGCGTATGCGTGACTTCCGCTCCGTAGTGTTCTGGAACATGCAGAACTACGGGACGAGCAGCCACCAGGGGCAGGGTGGCTCACAGTGCTGGACGGGCTGCATGGCTCGACCAGGTGATGGCTACGTCACTGCCCCTGCCAACCTCCACAGAAGTGAGAGATCAGGGTGTATGCATTTTCACCTCAATACTCTTAAGAACATGCCGAGTTCTACTGTGTGCGTGCATGAATACGTAACAACAAATCTCATCCACACATGTAACCACGATGCACCAATGGAAAACACAAAAACAAGCGCAAGCCGGCAGAAAGTTATGGAGCAATGCCACATCCACACCTCGTGCTATTGTCAACTACTAACCCTAGTTTAGTATGTGATCTTAAAGTTCCTGCTAGTGACCAACAGGACAGACGCAAGTGACAGAACAGCTTCTCCAGGGAACCGTTGTCTGGAGTTGGAGTCACGTGCACACCAGCACTTTCACCATCTGAGCCATCATGTGTGAAAAACCAGAAGTATGAATGCAATCCTGAGGAACATCGGTTGTCACTGAGGGTTCAACCCCATATCCATGACAAGAGCGTGAGACCAAACATACACTAAGATTACGCGCCTTCGCTTTCCGTCCGTCTCTCGTGGTGCGCGGGCTTTTTAAGCCTCGACTTCCGAAAAGTCACATTGCAACGTCTTCTGAGCCTGCATGAGCCTCACAACAACATGAGCTTCCTCAATGCTGCCGAGAAGCAGGTAAACACCGCGCTGGGGTGAAAGTTAAATAAAGAGCCACCTCAAAGAGCATTTGCTAAAAGGCAAACACGGGCCTCATAAGTACTAAAAGCATGTCCCAAAACCCATTCTGCTGACAGCTGAAGAAAGCCGCTTTCATGTGCCCAGCTCCGCAAGGCCTTTTAAATGCGGTGTTTACCTAAACCACAGCAAGGCCCCAGTCTGGCTTTGACAGCACAGTAAACCCGATCTTTAGCGGGCAAGCGGCTCCGCACCTTTGTCAGCCAGCTCACGAGCACACAAGCCCCTCTGCAGCTCCTTGGCTTTTTCTCCAGCCTCCAGCTGTTGACTCAGCGTCTCTGAGCGGCAACACACATCACAGGGCCTTTGTTTTCTTAGTGTTGCCATCTGCGCTACTGATTGTCTTTTGCCTCAGATCAAAGTGGAAACCTTCTAGAAAGACACACAGACCCAAGGTGACAAATAGCATATGTGTTTGACATACAGACACAACGAGTCACTGAAGAGTCCTTGCTTTCCGTGCTGATTCTGATGTCTGAAACGATGGAACCTCACTACATTTCAAGCAGGGAGCTTCAACCGGGGAGTGAACAGAGCTCACGGCCCAGTGCTGGATCCCCGCTCTGCAGACTGGTGGCCACCTACTGCTCACGGGGTCTCGGCTGAGCAGCAGACCATCCAGAGAGCCACGCACGCCCACCTTCCTCATTGTGTGTGCCAAGCCCCAATGAATCACACCCAGCCTCCCGAGCCACCAACGGGAACCACCAATGGCGTCTTTGGTTGGACCTGACCACAGGTGTCCTTCCGTAAGAAATGGCATCCAGTCAAGAGGCAACAGAGGCACAGTTCCACCTGGCTCCTGGGACACGCGTCTAGCTGCCACCGCCAGCCAAGACTGCTCCCACTTGCTGGGCACTCACTCTCCCACGGTTCTACTACTGTCCAACTTAACCATGGGATAGTCATGACTCCTTTTCCAGATGAGGACACCGAGGCATAAAGAAGGTTCCACCACTTTGCCCAGGATCATGCACATCTACTAAGTGACAGGGCCTGACACAAAACTGTCCCTTCACTTCCAAAGCCCAGACTTCCTCACACTACGATGACAACATTTTTTTCTAAAAACATAGGAGTGCCCATGATGGTTCAAAAATTGATGGAGAGATTTTTTGTTTCAGAACCTTTCCTGAATTCGAGGGAACAAAGACTCCTGTTTTCTGTCTTCCACCTGCACTGGGTGCTCCCCTGTGCAGCACACACTGGGTCATCAGAATTAAGAGAACAGGTAAATTGCTTTGCATTATGTGAGAATGATGCTTTCTCTCAATTCACAAAAAAAATGTATTTCTGGATTCAGATGTCCTGCCAGAACCTACAACTCGCAACTCCAAAACTGAAGTAGACGTTGTGGCCCACACCCCATCCTCCCTACCTCCTGTGCCATGGGGTTTCATGTCATTAAGAACAACCTTGCATATAATTTGAACAGCAATTTGTGATCACAGAACCGTAACACAGCAATAGCAAACAGGCCTCAAAGCCACGAACTGTCTGCCACAGCAAGTGCCCCAGGAGACGTGATGCGTAGGCAGCCAAGGTGGAGGTGGCAGCCAAGAATGGCTCACCCCAGCTCAGCGTCTGGGACCAGGGAGTGCTTAGTGTGGCTGGTGCTGAAATTCGAGACTCTTCCCCACTCCAGGACATTTGCCTCCTCTGAGGCAATCCGGAAGACCCAGAAGCAAACTGGGGCCCGCACTCTTCAGTGTGCAGTGCTGTTCCTGGACGGGGTCAGCGCCCTGCAGCCCAGCACCAAACAAGGGCTCTCCCCACACGGTCTGAGCACTACATTAGCTCCCATCCCACCAAAGACACTCAGCGGAACATCGCCTGCCTTCCCGATGGCCCAATTGCTCTCTGCCTGTCCTGCGGTCAGTCCTGCCCTCCTCCGGTCCCAGATCCAGTCTTCACTGCTCCTTCGGGACACTTCTCATCCGCGTTTCTCTATGTCCTGATCTCTTCTTCCTCTCAATGCTATTTCTTCCTCTACATCTGCTGATTCTAAACCCTCACCCCAAAGCCAAGAGCCCCCAACCTCAACAGCTCACCGTTCTTCCCAACCTCAGTTTCAGCTCTTCTTGGACTCATTTTTATTTTCCCACTAAACTAGAACATTCTGGGGGGCAGAGATCTTTACTGATTTAAGGGTAGGGCACTTTCATAACACAGGCATTGAAAACATACTGGTTCAAGGAAAAAACAAGTGACATATAAACCCAAAGACACGCCACCAACTTCCCCCTTCATTGTGCTGAGAACCACAGGAGGGGACATAGACGTGAAAACACTCCAAAACCAAACTATGGAGAGGGTTATGGAACGACTTTGGAAACAGAGCCAATGTTACACATTATGCCTTTATTTCAGTTTTTCTATTTCTGCATGTATGAAGCAATGTTATTAATGAAGTTTCAACTCAGTAGAAGTTTCTAGCATGATGTCTGTTCCCATGTCACATTTACTCCCTATTTAAGTAGGTGTGTTCAGAGCATAAAAGCATCTGAGGGCAATCACAACAAGAGGCTGCCGCAGCTGGAGCAGCTGGAGCCTTCCGGTCCAGAACCACTCCCGTTACCATGCACACGAAGTACAGCGGTGTCTGAAACCCACACACCTGCGGTGTTTGAACATGGCCTCGGCTCAACTTCTTGATGACTCACTTTGAGGGTAATGAAGAGACAGTGACAGTCATTGTAACAGGATTTAATGTGAATGAAGACAGACCCTAGGGGCAAGATCACTGCCTCCCAAAGGCTCTAACCAAGAAATCAAGTCTAATCGAAAAGAAACGGAAGGCTTTTCACTGTGGAAATTCCTAGAGGCTTTAGGTGATGGTGAACAGAAGAGCCACTGAAGAAAATTCAGATTTTCATAAAATATTTACTTACAAACACTATGTTGCAGCAAAAGAATGCAGTTCAGAGGCATTTCAAACTCCTTCTGAAGTCATAAATTCTGGACTAAGATCCCAGTGAAAGGCAGTGACAATTTCTGAACCACCATCAGCTGATTTCTCTCCATCCAACCACTTCTGCTTGCAGGGACAGAGCCAATGCTGTGGCTGCACCTGGGTCAGGGACCCTGCTGCCAGAGACAGTGCTGTGCCAGGCACCCGGCAGCACTCCCGCTGGTTCTGGGCTCAGCCACACGGCTTGCTGTGACGGCGGCACACCCACAGTGCACAGGCAGAGGCTCAGGACTGCACAGGGGCTCGGCCCCTGCTCCAGGAGGGCCACTGCAGCAGCTGAAGGTCAGCTTTGTTTGTTTCTTTAAGCAAACTGCCTGTTCACCTGAGACGCCAAAGAACCTGGAGCTGAGCGGGGCTAGAACCTCCCTGGAAGCTCCCCAGGGAGTCCTACTGCTTAAGAGCCCCGAGTGGAGAGGAGAGCAGGACCACACCAACAGACACCAACACGCTGGGGGCCCTAGGCTCTGCACACACGCACGATGGCCATGCACGATGGCCAGGCACAACCCACAGCCTACAGCAACTAGCCCGGGTGACGAGGGCCAGCTTCGGCATGCAGGGGCCACTCTCCACTCAGCGCCCGGCAGAGAAGCCAAGCATGGGGCTGGGTTACAGCCACAGCTGAAAGAAACCATCCAGGAGGATTACAGGAAACTCAGAGGCAAGAGGCTGAGAAGAACACAGCACTGGAGGAAAGCGCAGGACTGATCCCTTTGACTGCAGCCCACAGAACACCCAAAGTCAGGTCCGCGGGCCACCATGCATGTCCAGCTCTCAACAAAGAATAGCAGCACAAGAGGGAAGGAAAGAACACCTTCTGAAGAGGCCAAGCAAGCAGCAGGCACAGCGATGGCAGAGCATGCAGTGATCAGATGGGACTTTCAAGGTAAAGGCTGCTATGGCTTGGATGGTTCTGTCCTTCAAGCGCCCCTTGCTTCAGGCTGGTTGTCCCTGTGGTAGTGACAAGATGGGACCTCAGGGGTGGTAGGTACTCAGGTCACTGGGCTCAAGAAGGCCCCAGGGAACCCAAGAGAGATCAAGTTGTTATGATAGCCTGAGCGTGGCCTTGACTCATTCTCTGGCTCCCCACCTGCCACCTGACCTCGTACCCAAGCACTCCTGTGCTGCACGACCATCTGCCATGACCCCCTGCCAGAGCCAAGCTGATGCCAAGTGCCATATCCTTGAGCCTCCAAAACTGCAGGCTGACCAAACCCCTCCTTTATAAAGCAGCCTGCACTGGGTACAACAAAACCAAACCAGTATAATGACTCTAGTGGAAAAGTTGAGCAACACGAAAGAACAGGTGGTGACGGAAGCAGAGAGGGGCACTCAAGAAAGAATCAAAGGAAATACCAGGACTTGAAAGTGGAGTGATGGAGATGAAACTGTCCTCAATGGGCTCATCAGCAGACTGAGCAGGCCAAAGCCAAGAATCATGGGTCTCAAGACAGTCACTAGGAGCTTCCCAAAGAGCCAAGCAGCACATGGAAGATGCTTGACGGCAGCACCGGGTATGGAAGGGCAAATCGAAACCTCCAACCTTCAGGAGGCTGTAACCAGGTGCAAAACAGCAAGTGCTGGCAAGGATGTGGAGAAACCGAAACACTCGCAGAAGTGCCAGCAGCGCTGCTCCTAGGTACACCCAGAGGAACCGAACCCAGACTCGAACAGGTGCACTGGTGCTGCCAGCGGCTCTGCTGACACCAGCGAAGGTGGAAACAGCCCAAAGGCCTAGCAAGGCAACAGATAAACAGATTACGATGCCTACTTAATGGGACATCATCATAAACAGAAACAACGGACCAACCCCAGACACACACCGAGCCAAAGAAACCGCGCACAAATGGTCACATGTTTCATGATTCCATTTACATGAAATTCCCAGAACAGCAAATCCACAGACACAGAATACGAACTGTGGTGGCCAGGGGCTGGGGTGGGGAAAGGGGAGAAGCTGCTGCATGGGCATGGGGACTAGGTAGGCTCCACGGTGGAGTCTTGAAGATGTCTCAGAACTAGACAGAGGGGCAGTTTCAGAGCCCTGGGTCTCCCACATGCCAGAGTGCTCAGTGTTACTCTGCATGAATCTACCTCAAAAGTTCTTTTTAAAATTAAGGAGAGGGGCTGGAGTGGTGGCTCAGTGGTTTCGGCACTTGCCTTGCAAGCACAAGGACCCAGGTTCAAACTCCAGCACCACGTACACAACTGAGTGTTGGAGCAACTAAGGCCATGTGAAAAACTAAATAAAGTTGTTTCTCTCTTTCTCTGTCTCTCTCACTGTCCCTCTCTCTTTAAAAAAAATAAAAAATAAAATTAAGGAGAAATAAAGATTCTTTGGAACAAATGAAAACCGAGGGAATGCCACCAGCAGACATGACCTGCAAGAACTTCAAAAAGCTCTGCAGAAAGAAAGAAAATGAAACAGGCCAGACACTCGGGCCCACTTGAAGAAGAGCACTAGCAAGAACAGATGAAGGCAAGGCAAGCTTTTGCTTTTCATTTTCCTAACTGATCTCACAGTTCAATATAATCAAAAGGAGCGATGCGTTGAACGATTACAACTCAGGAACAGCTGGAGCAGGTGACAGTGATTTTTTGAAGGAACGTGAGGGAGACCCTGGGAGAATTTCACGAGGTGCCTACTTGAAATCAGACTTAGATCAGTGTGAACACCTGTGGCAAACTCCAGGGCAACCACCAAAATATAGAATGTATTTTAAAAGAAGTATAATTGATATACCAGGAAAGAAGAGAAGATAGTACCATACAAAATGCTCTATTAAAACCACAGAAGACATAAAAGGGGGAGATTTTAACAAAAGACAAAAGTGAAAAAATAGAAAATGGTACAAGTATGCTAGCTACCAATCTGAGAATGTGACAACAATTTCACACGAGGCCTAAATACACCAATTAAAACACAGAAATTTGGCCAGGGATGTAGCTCAGTGGTAAAGCTCTTGTCTAGCATGTGTGAGGCTCTGGTTCAATTTCTAGTTCTACAAAAATAAAAACAAAAGAATGCAATTACAGAGTGAACAGGAATAAAAGGCCCAGCTATATTCTGTGTAAAAGAAATCCACTTTCAATATATAGATAATGGTAGGTTAAAAGGAAAGGCTGGGAAAAGATGAGATGCTAACACCATGCAAATGAAAGCTGGAGCAGCTCTCCTGATTTCAGATAGAGGGGGCTTTTTTTTTTTTTTTTTTTCTCTCCTGTACTGGGGATTGAACCCAGGAGCGCTTAATCACTGAGTCACATCCTCTACCTTTGAGAAAGGGCCTCACTAAGTTGCTTAGGGCTTGGCTAAGTTGCTGAGGCTGGCTTTGGACTCATGATTTTCCTGCCTCAGCCTCCCAAATCACTGGGATTACAGGTGTGTGTGCGACACTGCACCCAGCTCAGAGCAGACTTTAAAACAAGGAAGACTGTCAGGGATAAAGAAGGGCAACTACATAATGATGGAGGGGTCTCTTAACTAAGAAGTTAACACAATCTTTACTGTGCACACACTCAACAACTGAGCATTAAAATACCCAAAGCAAGAACTGGCGAACTGCAAAGACAAACAGATGGATCCGCTGCTGTAGCTGGAGACCTCAAGCCAGTGGCAGACAGAGCCAGCAGGCGGGAGGGCAGTAAGGAGACAGTGGAGTGGGACAGCACCAGGGACCAACTCAATTTAGCTGACAGTTGCAGAACACTTCATGCAAGAGCAGGACACTTTCTCCGCAAGCTCAGATGGAGCATCCACCAAGACGGACCGCTTTCTGGGCTGTAAACACACCTTGACAGACTGCAAGGAGCAGAAGCCACACAAAGCACCCTCTCAGACTACAAAGGAATGCAGCTAGGAATCAATCACAGAAACATAGCTGGAAAATCCCCAGATATGTGGAGATTAAACGACATATTGAAATAAGACATGAGTCAAAGAAAAAGCCACAAAAGAATTCTTAAAAAATATTTTTAACACAATGAAAATGTAAAAATTTGTGGGATGCAGCAAGAGCAATGCTTGAAGAAGAATGTAGAGCCCTGAATGCCTGCCCTAGAGAATAAGATCGAAATCTATTAGCTAAGCTTTCATCTCAGGAAACTATAGCAGACAACACATACCTAGAAGGAGGATAAGAAACTCTAAACATGAGCAGAAAAACTAAATTGAAAACAGGAATGCAGAAGAAAAATCCAGAAAACGAAAAGTGATAAACCCATGCAAGAATAACCACGATAGGCAGACAACCAAATTACTGATGGAAACGAAACGGGTTAATCACAACTGACTCGCTATGCCCACAAATCTGACGACTTACATGAAATGGGCTGATAAGGCAAGACAACGTGAATAGGCTGATAGCTATTACAGACATTTAATCAACAATCAGTAGTTTCCAGAAAATGCAGCACTAAGCCCCAAATGTTTCATTAGTGAATTACATCAAACATTTAAAAAGAATGGATACCAACTGTTTACAATCCCTTCCAGAAAAATGCATAAGCTGAAATTTCCTGTTTTATTCCATGCTGTTGTGGTTTGGATCTGAGGTGTCACCCCAGAAACCCCTGTGTTGCTCCAGGAATGGTCAACGGTGCGAGTTGTAACCTAATTACTCCATTCGAGTTCGAATGGACTGACTGGGTGCTAACTGAATGCCAATGCAGTGTGGCTGGAGGAGCTGGGCCACTGGGAGCTGCCCTGGAGGGGTGCATCTTCCCTGTGGCTCCCCACCTCTGCTTCCTGGCCCCCAGTTGACTGAGCAGCTTCCTTCTGCTGGGTCCTTCTGCCATGATGTGCTTGCTGCCTCTCAGCCTAGAGCAATGGAGTTGGCCTTTTATGGACTGAGACTTCAGAAATCACAAGACCCACACAAACTTTCCCCCTATAAGTTACAGGGTATTTTGGTCACAGTGATGCAAAAGTTGACTAAAATACCTAACCTCATAGATCGGACAAAACACAAAGATGTTACAAGAAAGAAAAACTCAGGCCAATATCTATCCTGAACGTAGATACAAAATTCTCAACAAAATAATACCAGATAGAATCCACGTATGTACAGGAAGAATTATACACCACAAAAAGGTGGGATTTATCCTCAATGTACAAGGCAGATTCAACATTCATTAATATACTACATGAACAAGGTAAAGAAAAAGAATCATATCAACAGATGAAGAAAAGCTTGAAAAAATTCAACAGCCATTCTTGATATTAAAAAAACTCAGCAAAATTGAAATAATGAGGAATCCTCTAATCTTGATAAAGAACACTTCAAAAAAAAACTTAGAGAGATCATCATATCTAATGGTGAAAACTAGGTGCTTTACCTCATGATCAGGAACCAGGTAAGAATGTTCCACTCACTCCTTCAAAGCATCCTGAAAACCCCTAGTTAAAGCTGTCAGACAAGAGAAGAAAACTGATGATCTGGGGAAAAAAGTCCTAGGACCAATAAGCAATTATAGCAAGGTTGCCAATACAGTTTAATAAATAAAAGTCAATTGCTTTCCTATACATCAGCAATAAGTAAGTGAATTTTTACATTAAAAACAGAATGCCGGGCTGGAGCAGTGGCTCAGCGGTTTCAGCACTTGCCTGGCAAGCACGAGGACCCAGGTTCAAACCCCAGCACCACGTACACAACCGAGTGTTGGAGCAACTAAGGCCATGTGAAAAACTAAATAAAGTTGTTTCTCTCTTTCTCTGTCTCTCTCACTGTCCCTCTTTCTTTAAAAAAAAAAAAAAAAAACAGAATGCCATTTTTATTAGCACTCCAGAAATGAAATTTAGGTATAAATCTAACAAAATCTGTATAAGGCCTATGTGGGGAAAACTACAACATTCTGATGAAAGAAATAAAAGAACATCTAAATAAACTGAAAGATCCCCCATGCCCAGAGATAGGAAGACCCCATATGTTTAAGATGTTAGTTCTTCCCAACTTGATCTCTAGAGTCAATGCAAAATCTCAACAAGTTATGTTTTCATTATGTTATTGTATGATTAATATGGAAAGGCAAAAGACTCAGGGCAGCCACTCAATGCTGCAGAGGAACCAAGCTACAGGACTGCGCCACCAAACTTCCAGATTCACCACAGAGATTAAGACAAGGAGGGATATTGATAAAAGAATGTGACAGATAAAACAATGTGACAGAACAGAAGATCCAGAAATAGTCCCACACAAATATGATCAACTGAATTTCTACAAAAAACCAAAGGTGATT
This sequence comes from Aplodontia rufa, assembly GCA_004027875.1. Taxonomy (NCBI): domain Eukaryota; kingdom Metazoa; phylum Chordata; class Mammalia; order Rodentia; family Aplodontiidae; genus Aplodontia; species Aplodontia rufa. The sequence goes on from PVKS010035453.1 coordinate 12,957, forward strand.
CAACAGAGAAAGTTTTTCCAACAGAGGCTGCAGAAAACTCAGGACTTCCGCATGGAGAAAAAAACGATATACAGATCTTACCCAGTTCATAAAACGTACAGCTCAAAGTGGATCAAAGATCTAACTGTATGATGAACAATCACAAAACTTCCAGAAAATAACATGTAAGAAATCTAGTTGACTTTGGACTTGGGGATGACAGCACCTACAAGAAACCTATGGGAGGAAAAACATGACAACCAGACCTCTATTCTGTGAAAGACACTGTTAGGAGAACAAAAAGAAAGGTCGTAGAGGACATTTTTGCAACACTCAAGTCCTGATAATGGGTTTGCATGTAAAATATACAATGAATTCTTACCTCTTAACAAGAAAAAACATACAATTGTTTTGTTAATGGTCAAAAGAGCTGAACAAACCTCTCACCAAGGTTGTTATGTAAATGGAAATAAGCATATGAAAAGATATTCAATGTCACAAATCATTAGGGATTTGTAACTCAAAAGTGAAATACTGCTACATACCTACTGGCAATAGATAAACTAAAATGACTTACAACAGCAATTGTTGGTGAGGACGGGAACAACAGGAACTCTTCATTCACAGCTGGCAAGGATTCAAGGTGCCGCAGCCACTCTGGAAGATAACTTGGTGGTTCTTTACAAAAATTAACATAGCCTCACCAAATGACCCAGCGATTGTGCTCCTTGGTATTCACCCAAAGAAGCTGAAAACTTAGATACAATATTTATAGCAACTTGATTCATAATCACAAAAACCAAAGCAACCAGTGGGCCTGTCAATAAAAAGAAATGAGTTGTGAACCATGAAAAAACAGGGAGGAACCTAAAATTCTTGTTGCTAGGTGGAGCAAGTCACCTGAAAGGGTACATACTGCAGGATTCCCAAATGTGTGACATTCCTGAGAAGGCAAGAAGTGATAGATCAGTGTTCTAGTGGGTAACTGGGTAGGGAATAAGGAAGTAGACTACTTTGGAAGATCCCATAATGATGGTACAAGACATACATTCATCAGACTTCTTAGAACTACACAAACAGTGAATTCATATGTGATTAGGATCTACAGTAAGAACGTTAATAAAGGGAATGAGGAGCCAGGCATGATGGCACGTGCCTCTGGTCCCTGCAACCTGGAAGGGTGATGTAGGAGGACCACTTTCACCCAAAAGTTTAAGACCAGCCTGTGTAACACAGTGAGATCCCACCTCTCTCTCTCTCTCTCTCTCTCTCTCTATATATATATATATATATATATATATATATATATACATATATACATAATGCACATACACATACACACACACATATATATACACACATAAATAAAATATAAATATATATGAATATATATACCTGGAACCTAGAGATTATGGTGTGCTCAGCCTAAATACCTTCATCTTTATCATATCACAGGTCAGACCGCCGAGAGATAAATTAGTTGTAAGTATATTGGATTCAACAACAAAGAATGAATTTGTTCCATTCTCTATTCAGAAAACAGTTTTTAAAGAAGTTCATTCATTATACTCGTTTAGATTATAGTTAAAGGACTGCAATACAATTCCTCCTGTCTTCCCCAACGTGGGAAGTGTTGCCATTGTTCCTCACAGTCATGAGTATCTATCACAGACACTACGTGCACGCGCGCGCGCACACACACACATATGGAGAAGCATATATAAACATTTTACAGAAGTGCTGAAACAGCTTTGCCTAAGGTCCTTTTCTCTACTTTATTAAATATTATGGAAGTATAGTACAATCTCTAGGAGTGAAGTTTTTCAGAGTGCCTACTGGTGTACCTGAATCTTTATAGCAACTCCAGAACACCCTGAGATTGGCAAATATCTAACACATTTCTGGACCTCACATATTGCAAAACACAGAAAGTACTTCAGATTATTTAAAGAAAGAAAGTGCATGGGAACAAGTTTAAGACAGAAGTTGATAACTTTGGAAGTATTCATGAGAAGTTAAGGGTAAAGCTAAGACCAGAAGTAAACTGAAGGAAAGGTGCTCAAGTTGAAGGTTAAAACTAAGAGCTAAATCAACGAGACCCTGTGCCAAGGACTGCTGCTTATTAGGGTGGGTGTGAAGACAAGAGCACTAGCTGCTCTGAGCAGCAATGACAGAGTCTCTTGACTTACAATAAGGTTACTTCCCAATGAACCCACCATAAGTCAAAAATGTCAAAGGCCAAAGTGCATTTGATAGCCTGACGATCCCACTGCAAAATCAAAAGACCTCAGTCACCAAACCTCCCATCAGGAGAAGGGAAGGACAAGTGTTGCTCATTTTCTTTTCCAAACATCAGCCATGTTAGCTCTACTTTTGTCAAGAATCACAAAGTTTAGATTTTTAAGCATAAGACTGCAGAAAAATATTCTGTGTGACTAACGAAGAATGACCAATCTATTTTGGATAGAAAACATGCAGCTAATTAGAGAAAACGACATTATGGCATTTGCAGCCAAGTGGATGGAGATGGAAAAAATTTTGCTAAGTGAAGTATCCCAAACTCAGAGACTCAAGGGCCGAATGTTTTCTCTCATTTGTGGATGCTAGAATAAAAGCAGAATTAGTACGTTAGATGGCTAACCTAACAATTACCTCAGCATGTATGAACTCTTACATGATCATGGGGAACTGTGCTTAGGTTTCTGGGGGACGTAGGGAGGGAGTTGGGGAGGGGGGAAGGGAATAGGAAGGACATCAAGGTGACCAGAAGGAGGTAGTATGGGGGAATCTAACCTGAGGGGAACCTCTGACTTCCACAAGAAGTCCAATTAACTTGGGTCTTAAGTAAAGTGAAACATGGAACCATGGGGAACCCAAAGGGGGAAACCATGGTCTGACACCAATATTGGCTTCTTCTGTCATTACACTTTTGTTCTTGATTGTATGATGATGGAACCCCTCCTGCTGTAAGACCATGTTTATTGAATAAAAATTTTTTTTTAAATGCAGCTAAAACTGTCGTGAAAATTTAAACACTTGGATGGGGGCAGGAATTTTAAAAAAGGGAATTTTTTAGAACTTTGTAGAGAAATCCCTTAAAACATACCAAGACTAGCAGGCACTGTACTAAGCGGACAACATACAGTGTCATGTTTTAATCTTGCTATGGTTCTAAGGTAGTAAAGCATCACCATCTATCACTCAAATAACAAGTAACAAAACACCAGACCCACACTGGCTGAAGCAGGTGTGAAAAGACTGGGGCTGGCTCCAGAGCTGGCCTCTGTCCAAGTCTCATTCTGCCGTTTCCTGTATAATCCTCCTTCTGAGCTCCACGTGGCAGCCCCCACAGCTTCAGGCTCTCACCTGGGATGCAGAAGAGCCACCGCCCTTTCATGTCTTTGCTTGTTTCTACATTCGGCAGGCAAATTGAGGTATTTTCCAATAGCACTCAGGAAAGTGCCTGTGATTGATCCAGCAAGCTCACGTGCCCACCCATGCCACAGTGCCCAGGGCCCAGGCACCAGATTTTCTGACCAGCTGAAGCTGGCCACTGGTTTCCTCCCAGGTGGGTCCCCAGGAACTACTCCTGGAGGATGTTGCAGAAGGACCAAACGACTCCTTTACAGATGAGGAACTCACAGTCTAGGAAGATAAAGTAACCTGCGGAAAATCAGATACCTAGAAATAAGTCTAGGTTGCTCTCAGGTCTACTTTGCCAAACCCAAATATGTACCCATTTAGCACCTGCTATACTGACACCACTGCCTCAGAAGAAAGAACTTAACACTGCAAAAAGACCCTTTCTTAACTTCTAGAGCCATCACCAGTTGAAACATAACATTACAATGCTGCTTGGGAAAATCTGAATTATTATGGGGAAGATTAGTTACTTAAAAATAATTAATTGTGAATTTAATTTGGCTCACCAAAAACAATCTTAGCATATTTTGTGTGTTTAGAACATTCATTTTCACTAAGAAAAAATTAGAACCTTATGAGGAGTTTAAAATTGTCTTCTTTCATAGATACAGCATTTGTACCAAATTTAAGTCAATTTTTAGGTCTTTGGTGATCAGTGACTAATTTCCAGTTTACATTTTGCTTTCAGGGAAGTTAAAAGAGAGAGAGGTGGGGTGGGGAGCTATTTGCATTTACATTTTTGTACTTAGAAGTTTCCAATTAAAGTACAACGAAGTTTAACTAACACAACAAAATCACTGTCATTTAAAAGCAGAATAGGGCTGGAGCTCAGCGGTTTCAGTGCTTGCCTGGCAGGCACAAGGACCAGGGTTCAAACCCAGCACCACGTGCACAACTGAGTGTCAGAGCAACGAAGGCCATGTGAAAAACTAAACAAAGTTGTTTCTTTCCCTGTCTCTCTCACTGTCCCTCTCTCTTTAAAAATAAAAATAAAAATAAAAGCAGAAGAAAAAATTACTGACTTCTGCTTCTGACCATGATGAAATATGAGAGCAAAATGAAACGATTCAGAAATCAGATAAAACATGGGAACCGAAGTTTGCAGACCTTGAGAACAGGCAGCACAGGACTGTGGCCCGAAGAGAAGCGGAACAGGAGCTGGAGGAGTTTCCCAGCCGCGACCCAAACAGGGGCAACAGCAGAGCTGAACACACAGCTGAGGATTCCAGGGAGCCAGGACACAGCACCCCAGAGGGAGGGCCTTTGGGAAACTGCTCCAGAGGTCTCCAAAGATCTCTCTGCTCACCTGAGCAGATACCAGCACAGGCCTGTGCACCAACTTAAAGCCCAGGACAGCCAGGAACCAAACAAGTCCCCATGTGGCAGCAGCAGGCACTTCACGGGGCGTCTGAGGACTCTGCACCGCCCGAGGAAAACCAGCCCTGGACAGCAAGCCTGGAGAGGGGCACCCATTTCAACAGCTCAGTGTGACACACAAAAACCACACCACTCGGCGACACAGCACCCAGGTCTGGAGCACAGCCGGCAACTCCCACACTCAAGAGCATCAGGGAAACACTATCTGCAAAGAGGAAAAAAAGCAAACCCACAGACACAGACCCAGATGCAGACAACAGGGTGCAAAAGCAGACAGCAGCCACAAGGCCAGCACAGCAGTCAGAGATGTATGCGACAAGGCCACAGCAACTGGCAGTAGAGGTGGGCACAGCGACCAGGCCGTGGGACTGATGAGACAGCCTTGGACATGTGTGACCAGGTCAGTGTGGCTATGGGTACAGCAGTGGATTCAGTGACCAGGCCCTGGCCAACGGTATAGACGTGGACACGGGTGACCAAGCCCTGTGACTGATGCAGGTACGCACAGGGTGACCAGGTCAGTATGGCTAAGGGTACAGCCGTGGGCACAGTGACCAGGCCCTGGACAAAGGTACAGCTGTGGACACTGGTGACCAAGCCCTGTGACTGATGACACCGCAGACAGGGTGAACAGGCTGGGGTTGCTGACGGGACGCGGCCATCAGGCAGGCGACAGGGCCGGGGGCGCGCTCCCGCAACTACACGCCAAGGCGTGCGGCCCCGTGGATAGCAAGTGCCTCCCTCCGCGGGGAACGCAGCGGGCGCGCAGGCGCAGCCGGGACCCCGCAGGTCGCGCGGCGCGAGTGACGCCTGTGGCCGACGCTGCGCACCGCCCGCGGGCTCCGTCACACAGGCCGACGACGCGGCAGCGTGGGGGGGTCGGCACGCCTACGCAGCGTGGCCTTGACAGCGCGGTATCCAAGGCGACGGCGGCCGGCGCGCATGCGCGCGGGAGAGACGGAAGCGCTACCGGCGGGGGTGGGCATGCGCAGTGGCGTGCGCGCGGCGGTTGCCACAGCAACGAGGAGCGCCGCCGCTGCGGCGGAGCCGGTGGCCGCGCCCCGTGTCAGTTGGCGGCGCAGCGGTGCGGTCGGGCCCGCGCTGGCCGAGAAGGAGACTTGGCTGGGCCGAGTGCGAGTGGCCTGAGTGGCCGCCAGCTCCGGGCGCTGGACACCGCCAGGGCCGCTCCCTCCGAGACGCCTTCCTCGGCTCCGGAGCCACAGTGGCCTGGGTGCTGGCCGCGCTGCTGCGGCTGCTGAGCCCTGCGTGTCCACGCACGCCTGCCTTCCGCTCCCTGCGGCCCTGGGTGAAGTGAGCGCTACAGGCTTGGTCCTTAGACCTCCGGAATTGATCCTCTGCTGTCGGTGCTGGGCATCCGGCCCAGGGCCTCGCTGCCAGGCAAGCCGTGCGTCAGGCCCTCGACTCTCGCCTGACAGCTTGGACAACGTCGCTTCTGTCCGTGCTGTTACACTTTGGAATTCTTAATACACACCTCTGTCCAGAAAAGGGCCAGTTCCAAGGGAAGCGGCACACCAATAACCATTTACAGGGTAGCTTCTGCGTGGAAAGGTCTCTCTTGATCCTGTACAAAGCTTTTCTTACTTAATCCATCCAATGACCCTGCAAAGTCAGTATTTTCACACCTGATTTTAGATGAGGCAGACACAGAAGTATCTTGCCCAGAAAAGTAGCAGAGAGGGATTGGACCAAGGTCTGTCTGTTCCCCATGTCCTGTATGTGATTGGAGAGACTGAACTTAGCCGGTATTCCTCTTCAATTCCAGTTTCTCCCCTCAATGATAAACACGCTGCTTTTCTCATTCAGTGCCTGTGTGTCCCCTGCTCCTCAGCTGTGACTTGCTCCTTTCTATATATCCTAAACCTCAGCTTAGAGTGGTCTTTCAGAGGATCTTCATTCACTAGCCTTGGTTTTTCTCTGATTTTAGTCTTAAGTCTTGTATTTACGGATAATGTCATACAACAAGTTTGTTCTTGTTGGCATCAATGTGTTTTCGAAAACTCAGGGAACTGCGGGGCCCAGGGCCCAGGTGGGTGTTACTGGTTCAATTCCTCTGACTTCATTAGCAGTTAGGCTCAGAAACTCTAAAAGTTTCTGATGTGCACTCTGTCTGTTGACTGTGTTTTGCAGCAGAGGAATGAAAGGAACGTGACAAGGTTTGATGACAGGATTTGCTGCAGCCAAGCCACAACTCTCCTGATTGAGCATGTTAAAAAATAAGGTACACCATCCTCCTTAAAATATAGCCGCTACACCATCCCCCTTAAAACATAACCACTACACCATCCCCCTTAAAACATAACCACTACACCACTCTCCTTAAA
>PVKS010035454.1:0-20056 GCA_004027875.1 Aplodontia rufa
CTTGAGAGTTTCAGGCAGTGTTTGCTGGACCTGCAGGCTGATCAGCCCCAGGCTGTTTAGGTTCTATTGAGCAGAATCCTGGTCACAGACTCCACTTGCAGATTGGTGTGTAATGGGGTCGATGGGTAGCTTCTAAATACGAGTTGCTGGACCTGTAGGGAGGGTCTGCCAGGCTTACACAGCCCCCAGGGCAGCAGTCAAAACACTGGGGACCTGGAGCTACTCCTCCAGTGTGAGCTCCCAATTCTGATCTGAATCTGGTGGTTCTGGGTTCACTGTTCTCAAAGCAGTTTCCTGTACCACCCTCTGATACGGTTCAAAATGGTGGCCACCTCCCCACTTCTTCACATGATCTGATTCAGGGGACACTAATTTGCATGTATTAAAGCTGTCTTTTGGTTCCTGCTGCTGGAGTGGCCCCTGAGTACTGGAGTACCATGCCCAGCCTCCACTGAGCACTCTTCTCTGTATCTGAGCGAGCAGCTTCCTCCCCTCCAGGGCAAATCCCCAGCCTACCATCTGGGTAGCTGGCACTGGAAAATTATTATTTGGGATTTCCTGTACTTTCAGCTTGTGCACGGCTCCATGTCACTAAACTTCTTTACTTAGATAGTAATGAATTCAGGGAGAAATTTTGCTGTTCATCCACCTCACAGAAAGGCACTTCTCCCACCGTTGGTGTCCCGCCTTCATGGAGAGATTTTTCATTTAGCTCTGTCATGATGAAAAAAAAAAGCTAATTTGGTCATTTTTAATATAATAGGCATAATGGTCTTAAAATTCATATGCAATCACAAATGACCCAGAGCAATCTTGAGAAAGATAAATATTGCTGAAATCACAGTAAAAGTATGTAATATGGTTCAAATTATATTACAAGTCTAAGATAATCAAACAATGATTTTTATAATAAAGACAGATGTATAAACCAAGAAAGCAGAATAGAAAGCCGCAAAGTAAATCCATGTATATAGAGACAACATATATTCAACAAGGCCATTAAGAATAGACAAAAAGGAAAGGAGAATTTCTTCAACAAATGGTACTGGGAAAGCCAGGCATAGTGACGCACACCTGTAAAACCAGCTACTCAGGAGATTGAGACTGGAAGATGCCTTGAGCCCAGGAGTTGGAGGTCAGTTTGGGCAACAGAATGAAACCATATCTCAAAACAAAGACAAAAGATCAATAACAAATGTTTCAAAAACTTAAATATACAACCCAAAATTATAAAACTCCCAGAAGGAAAAATAGGGGAAACAGCTTCATGTTATTGATCTTGGCAAAGATTACATGGATATGACACCAAAAACAGCAATGAAAATAAAAATAAAATTTTATTTGGGATTTTATTAAACTAAAAGACTTTGGCACAGCAAAGAAAATAATCCACAGATTATAAAGGAAGACTGTGCAATAGGAGAAACTATTTGAAAACTGCGTGTTAAGGAATTAATCTCCAATTATAAAACTATAATGAGATGTTACCCACACAAACATTAAGATGTTTATTGTAAAAAGCAAAAAACAACGTACATTGGCCATGAAATGGAGAAATTGGAACCCTTGCCCACTATTGATGGGAATGTAAAATGGTGCAGCCACTATGGAAAAAAGAAGAGTTTCCTCAAAAACATAAATATTAAACATATTTTAGTAGGGTAGATCTCATGTTAAGTGTCCTTATCACAGTAAATTAAGATAAAATAACTCCAAAATAAAAAAGCAACACACATGTACTTTCTCTCAGTTCTGGGGACCAGAAGTCTGATACGAGGGTGTTTGCAGGGCTGGGCAACTACTGAAAGCTCTAGGGGTGAATCTTCGTTGCCTCTTCTATTCTCTGGTAGTTATTGGCATTTGTTGTTGTTACTTAGTTTGCAGCTGCATCCACACAATCTCTGCCTCCATGATCACTTTGCTTCTTCCTCTTTGTGAGACTCCTCTGCCTTTCTTGTATGATTTAACATGTGATGCATTTAGTGTCCACCTGAGTAATCTAGGATAATCTCTTCTCATGCTCCTTAATCACATCTTCTGCCACACAAGGTAATATTCACAGGTTCTGTTGATTAGAATGTGGATACATCTTTGTTTTATTAGTGCATTATAGTTATACATAATACGTGTGTCATTTTGTCATTTTGACAAAATAGTATAAGCATGGAATTTAATTTATTCTGCTTCAATTCTCAGTGCCCTCTTTCTCATCTCTTTTCTTCCCTCCCTCTATTCCCCTTCTTCTACTCCACTCTCTTGGTCTTCCTTTCACTTATTTATTTTTAATTAGTGATATATAATTCACTGTGTCATATTTATGCATACACATAGCATAATTTTGTCAAGTACATTTCACATTTCCTCCCCTTTCCTGTCCCTCCCTCCTCACCTTCAATCTCCTTCTATTCCACTGATCTTCCCTATATCTTCATAATATCTGATCCCCCTTACTTTCCCCTGTTACTTTGCTCTAGTTTACATATATGAGAGAAAACATTTGACCCTTGATTTTCTGAGTCTGGCTTGATTCACTTAGCACTTCCTGGAAACTTCCACCTTCCTCTTCCTAGCAAAGGCCATAATTTCATCCTTCTTTATGGCTGGGTAAGACTCTATAGTGCACCACATTTTCTCAATCCATTCGTCTGTTGACAGGCACTTGCACTGGTTCAATAATGTGGCTATTTTGATTTGCATTGCTGTAAACATTGATATGGCTATATCACTATAGTATGATGATTTTAGTTCTTTGTAAAAATACAAAGGAGTGAGATAGCTGGGTCATATGGTGGTTCCATTCCTAGGTTTTTGAGCAATCTTCATGCTACTTTTCAGAGTGGTTATACTAATTTTCAGTCTCATCAGCAATGTATGAGTGTACCTTTCCTCCCACATCTTTCCTGCACTGATTATTATTTGTATTATTGATAACTGCCATTTGTAACTGGAGCCAGATGGAATCTTAGTGTAGTTTTGATTTGTATTTCCCTGATTGCTAGAGATATTGAACATTTTATTTCATATATTTGTGAACCATTTGTGTTTCTTCTTTTGAGAAATGTCTGTTTCTTTTGCCCATTTATTGTTTGGGTTGTTTATTTATTGGCATTAGGCCTGTTGAATTCCTTATATATTCTGAATGTTAATCCCTTGTCAGAAGAGTATATGGTAAAGATTTTCTCCCATTATGTAGGCTCTCTCTTCATACTCTTAATGTTTCCTGTGCTTTGCAGAGTTTTTTTTTATTTGATACCATCCTGTTTATTGATTCTGATTTTATTTCTTGAGCTTTCTGGATCTTGTTAAGGAAGTTGGTACCTGCAACAATATGATGAAGTGTCGGTCCTATGTTTTCTTCTAGCAGTTGCAATGTTTCTAATGTAATCCCTAAGTCTTTCATCCATTTTGATTTGATTTTGTGCAGGGTGAGAATTAGTGATTGAGTTTCATTCTTCTACATATGAAGTTTTCTCAGCACTATTTGTTGGAAAGACTATCTTTTCTCCAGCAAATATTTATGGCACATTTGTCAGGTATCAGATGACTGTAAGTATGTGGGTTACCTCTGTTTCTTCTGTTCTATTCCATTGGTCTTCATGTCTATTTTGATGCCAATGCTATGGTGTTTTTGTTATTATAGCCCTATAGTATAATTTGAGATTAGGTATTGTAATGCCTCTATTATCACTCTTCTTTGGTTATTTTGGAGTCTTCTTCTTCCAAATGAATTTTAAGACTGTTTTTTCCTAGTTCTGGGAAGAATATTATTGGTGTTTTGATGGGGATTGCATTGAATTTATATAACACTTTTGGTAGTATAGCCATTTTGACAATATTAATATTGCTTATCCAAGAATATGGCAAATTTTCCTATATTCTAAAGCATTCTTCAATTTATTTCTTCAATGTTCTATAATTTTCATTGTAGAGATATTTCACCTCTTCAGATAGATTAATTTCCAAGTGTTTAATTTTTTTAGGTTATTGTAAAAGGGAAGGTTTTCTTAATTTCTTTTTCAGCAGATTCATTATTGGGGTGTAGGAAAGCTATTGATTTATGAATGTTGATCTTATATCCTGTTATTTTTCTGAATTTTTAAAATCAGCTCTAGAAGACTTTCTAGAGATTTTCTTGATTTTTTTTGTTTTTCTTTGGGGGGGTCTTCTAGGTATAGGATCATGTCATCAGCAGAGATAATTTGACTTTTTCTTTTCCTATTTGAATCCTTTAATTTCCTTCTCTTGCCTGATACTCGGGATAGAGGTTTGAGAACATTATTGAATAGGAGTGGTGAGAGTGGACAGCCTTGTCTTGTTCCTGATTTTAGAGGAAAGGCTTTCAGTTTTTCCTCTATTCAGTATGATGTTGGCTTCTGGTTTCCTGTATATAGCCTATATAAGGTTGAGGTAATTTCCTTCTATCTCTAGTTTCTCCAGTGTTTTAAACTTGGATAGGTGCTGTATTTTATCAAAGGCATTTTCTACATCTGAGATGATCATTTTATTCTTGTTTTTAATACTATTTATATGGTGAATTACATTTATTTAATAGTACAGGTTTAACCATCTTTGCATCCCTAGGGTGATACCCACTTGATCATGGTTTACTATCTTTTAAAGATGTTTTTGAATGCAGTTTGCTAATATTTTATTAAGGATTTTTGCATCTATGTTCACTAGGTATATTGGTCTGTAGTTTTCTTTCCTTGATGTAGACATCTCTTTTTGAGAGGTGTCATTTGGTGCAGTATGGACCACCTCTCCCTCTGAAAGTCATATTCATGCTACACATAAAATATATCCCTCAAAATCTCAACCCAGTATAGCATCAACTCTAAATTAAAAAATCTCATTTGAATATCATTTCTCAAAAGTTCCAAATTTCATAATCTAAATAATATGAACAAGGTATAGCTGAGTCTCTGGGCATGATAAATCTTGGGACGACATTCCTCTGCATGTGTGGACCTTTGAAACTAAAAAACAAATCCCCATCCCCAAATACTATAGCATGGCAGGTAGTGTAATATTACAATTATAGACATTCCCATTTCAAAAATAAGAAAATAAAAAGAATAAAGGGATCCATGAGGGTGGACTCTAGTGGGTTAAATGGTGATCCCCCCCACCAAAATATGTCCATGACCTTATTTTTGGAAACTGTGAATATTACCTTGATAGTAAAAGAACTGATTAAAACTAAATTCTTGAATGGAAGATGTCATGGACAGCTATCTATATAGATGCTCGGACTTCTGTATGAAATTATGATTTGAAGAACAATTTGAATGCAGGGGAGGTTGAGGATAGTGCTCACAATGGAAAATCTGACCCCTTAGCTTGCACTATAGTATTTATTGAGTTGAAACAGAGGGTTTCTCATCAACTTAATTTAATTGAACTAATCTTTCACAAGAAACGATTCAGTTGTACTTCTGAAATACATGCCCCAAAACAGGTATGGGTCATAAAACTTATTTTTGTGAAACTAAAGGTTAATAAGAATGAATATCAAAGGCAGTTATTATTTGGTGGGCAGGAACGATCCTAGGCATCCAGGGTTGCATCTGAATGTCTTGGAGGCGTGACTACTTATAGGCACATCTCCTCCTGGCATCCCATGATGTGCTCCACCAGGCTGCCCATTAGATTACCTGGGTGCTCTCAGGTAATGTGTGCAACAGGAGGAACTTATTTCATCATCTATATGTTTGTTACCTAACTACATCACATGTATCCTTATAAAGGTAAGACAGAGAGGGTTTCAAGAAGGATACACAGATAAGATACTCCAAGAGGAGGAGGTCATGTGACTACAGAGTTGAGAATGGAATGATGTAGGCATACGCTAGGGAAGATCAGGGTCATCAGAAGCTGGAAAGGGAAAGTAATGATTCTCCCCCAGCGCCATTTGTGGAGATGCAGCTCTGGTGACACAGACTGTCAGCCTCCAGATCTATGAGACAACACATGTGGGTTTTAAACCACTTTGATTGTAATGTGTTATTACTGTAGCTAAAGAAACTAATACAAGAACTTGAATGAAAATTTTCACAATTCTATTTTGTTACTCAAGATCGAATTCTCCTTTATGTAAAACAAGTAATTTTGACCCCAATGTTAGCATTGACTTTGACTCCAAAGTATTCATCATTAACAGACAAGGAAAAGAACAAGTGAAAAGTAATTCACTACTTCTATATATTTTCTGCTATTGTCACCAGTAGTAAATTTTCTGCTGTTGTTAACCAGGGGGAGAGTATGATTGATAGTTTGTGAAATTTAAACAGTCACCTACCATCGAGACTCTACTAGATTTTTTTTTATATGTGAAGAAAATTATAGGACAGAAAAAATTAATATTGTATCAGGAAAGGATACAATATTAGTTGTATTTCTGGTGAGGGAAATAGGCACCAGTTATTTTAACAGAGTTAATTTAATATAAGGGCCTAAATAAATAGGTCCTAGAGAAAAAAGGCATCAGGGAGGTAATACAGAGTTAGTAATTGAAGGGGAAATCTGTGACTCAGGGAGCAGAGGGGAGGGGTTGAGGTTTTTGGAGCTGAGAAATTCAGAGGGGAAATCCTGTGGATAAGACCTGGTATCTCTGAGGTGACAGAGGTAATTAGTTCTTGGAATATGGAAAAAAATGTAAACTAGAATCAACTATTATTGAAGCCAATTGCTGTTGCTGAAAGGAAGTAACCATGTCAGGTGATTCTTAATAAAACAGTGAGCAAACAGAGGAGCAAGTCCCTTCACCCCTCCAGCCTCTGACCATCCTCCAACAACCTATAGCAGTATAGGAGAGATTTAGCAAGCAGAGGTGAGACAAGGTTTGCCAAAATCCTGCCCAAGCACCATAAAACTGCGTAAATGGTAGGTTTGGAGCTGAGAGTCTATAGCTTAACAACAATCTCTGATTTGGAAGCAGTACATAAACAGAAACAAATAAAATGAACTGAAGTCATTTTTACTATAAAGCACTGAGTCCTATTTCCTTTCTAGGCTCAGAAGCACCACTTAATTCATTTGGAGTTGGTGAAAGGCAGACACTGAGAAATGGATGTTACTTTATGGAGCAGAGAACGGGCTGTCAATCTAACTGCTCATGTGACTCAGTTGATGTACCATTTAGGCAGAGCAGTAACATTTCCAGAAAAGAGGTACCAGCTTTTCTTGGGCATTTGGGGGCCTGTTGGTGTGGAGAGGGTAGCTGGAGGGATGCCATGAAGTGTTAAGGATGTGGTGGTGACTGAATTAAAGGAAGATGATTTGTGCAGAAGAAACAAGCACTATGCTTAGTCCTGGGAATCACTTAGAATTGCTGCCAAGTGCCCCACTTAGTCATAAAAATGGATACAATTTGAGAAAATTATGCTCCCAGTAAGCTATTTTACTGGAATAAGAGGGCAGTTTGATATTTTTCAGTTATGTTTCCTCTTGAATGAGATTTTTTTTAGTTAAAAAAAATGATTTGCTATGGACACATTGGAGGGTGGATGCTTTTCTGCTTCCCCATAACTCTCTTTGCCTTTGTCTGTCATATGCTATAACTCCTTAGAACATAGTTTCAGAACATTCCTTTTACGTTGATTTGATATGTTGACCTGAACAATTTCCTCTTCCCCCAAGTATGTCAAGTTAGTGTTCATCAGTAGTGAAATTCCCTGGCATCTCTCCGGAGACTTGAAAAACATAGGGGAAACCTCTGGCTCTTTTGGGACCTGTTCATGTGTCTTGGGGGTTGAATTCCCATTATCTGATGAGGTGTCCTGGAATGTAAGGATCTACGCTGTTAACTAGTCTCAGCATCATTTTCTTTGATGTTGCCCTCTGTCCCTATGCTACCCAGGACCCCCTCAAGCAATGAGAATTTGTCACACTTTGCCATGATTTTAGCTCCCTCTTTCCTTTCACATTCCCACTGTATCTGATTTTATCAGAGAAGACAGGGGTATGTGTTTCAGACCTTTGCCCTGCTCATATAAACTACAAAACAGACAGTATAATGCAGTTGTTTTAAAGAGTTCCAGACACCTTAGACGATTACTTAACCTCTTTGACTCTTGGTTACTTCATCCACAAACAGCGATAATGGTAGTTTCTATCTCATGAAGTTTTGATTAAATAAAATAGGCAATGAACATAGAACAGTGTTAGGTCACATAGCAAATGGTTAATAAGTGTTAGTAATTTTATTTAGATTTCAAATCTACAGTGAGATTTATGGTTTACTTTTTCTATTTGATTTGGTTTTAAGTTAAACTTCTAAGGGCATCTAAAGATGAAAACAATCATATTGACTCCTTTTCTGGAATAAAGTGCTTAAGAGATAAAGAGATATACTATTATATGAAAGCCCACGTGGCCATGGTTGGGTAGGAAGTGTCCTACAGAACTGATTGCAGCTGCTGGCCTGACTCTGCTTGGAATTCTACTTTGAAGACAGAGGAAAAGGCTCCATTGGATTATGCTTTCATGCTGGACTCCAGATGCCCACTTCTAGAGACAAGAGTCAGCCTCGGGCATAGATGTTGGGTTACCATTTCAAATAGCACTTGATTGGTGCATAAAGTTCCCCAGAGGGTGGTGTCTAGTATTGCTTATAAACATACCAATATTTAATTCAGAAAATAAATTCTAATAGTTTCTGGGTGGTAGGACCACAGAAATCCTCAGGGCTGAAAAACACAGCTAACAGTTTTAGGGATTTGGGGGGTTGGAGAGAATATAATAGAAGTAGTATTGGGTGGATGTAAACTGCTATTGATTTTTCCCATTGGTCAAGAGACATCAAGGATAAAAACAGTTTAAACTGTCTAAAAATAGTCAGGAATATTTATGCTGGTCAGAAGAGCTGAAGATTGTCTAATGGAGGGTCTTGAAGCTTTCTTTATTTCACCAAGATAAGGCTAGACAACTGAGGCCTACCTTCCTGGTAGGAACATTAGTTTCTCTAGTGTGGTCAAAAGAAAAAAACTCAGTGCAACAATATTTATTAAAGCACAACTGTTCCTAACCTATCCACACTCACTGCACCTCTTCTCCAGGAAGGAGAAATTGGAATTTATTTGATCTTTTTTTGGCTTGCTTTTTCTGTTTTCTTCATCATGCAAGAATCACCAGTTATACTTCTAGTTTTCCAATCAGAATTGGGAGAAGGGATGCAGGAACATTTGATTCTCAAACTGCCCCTCTGTTGCCAGAATTCAAAGCCAAAGTCAAGCAAGCTGGGCATGCAGAGGGTGGGGGTGAAGAGTGAGGTTGAGTGGGAAGCTCTCCTCAGCTCTGACCAGGATGGGAGTCGGAAAGGAGAGATAAGAGGGCTTAAGATGTGTTGTGAGTTGTGCACTGAGGTCTCTTTGGTGTTCTCAGACAGTGGTAAATATTGGAATTATATATTAGACTATTCAAGTGGTCAGTGGAAAGGGGACTGCTGTCTTCACAGATTGCCATATTTTCTGTTTTCATTGAAGTACACATTTCCTCAATGATATGTGCCATTTATTTCAGCTCATCTACTTACACTGGTCAGTGGTTTGTTTTGGGGAGACACTAATTTTTTTTTTTTGTACCAGGGATTGAATACAGAGGATGCTTAACCATTGAACCACATAACCAGCCCTTTAAAAAGATTTTTTTTTACTTTGATATAGGATCTCACTATATCACTAAGCAATGCTTAGGGCATTGCTAAATTGATGAGGCTGGCTTTGAACTTGAGATGTTTCTGTCTCAGGCTCAGTCCTGGGATTACAGAAGTGCACCACTGTGCCTGGCTATGGGGAGACACTATTTTTTTTAACTCATTAAATATGGTCTTGCATTTAGGAAGGAATCATTATCAAACATTCAAGAACAAATGTATAATGCAGAGCAAGTCAAGGCTGATGCCTTTCCATGTTTCTCCCCTTGGGTTCCCCCTGGTTCCATGTTTCCCCCTATTAAACCCCTGTGTTAGTTGGACTTCTCATGGAAGTTGAAAGCTCCCCTCTGAGTTGATTCCTCCATACTCCCTCCTTCTGGTCTCCTTGAGATCCTTCCTATTCCCTCCCCTGCTCCCTGGGTAGACACTATTCTTTTCAGGGATATATGTAGCTATATATCTAAATTTTAATCCCATAAACAAATCAAATTAATAATTTTTATAAATCTAGGTTTTTTTTTAAAAATGTGGCCTCATGACCTCATATGGTTGTTCTGCTTGAGCTTTGATGCCTTTCTCTGGGCCACTATGTCCCATTTCTACTAAAGATGACCACATTTCTTTGTCCTACCTAATGGTTCTATTATTGAATTCACAGGAAGGGAAGAGAATAGCATGGAGTGGAAGGGAAAGGAAGAATAGAAAGAAGAAGGAAAAAGAGAACCAGAAACTTTTTAATATGTGGTTATTGAGGGAGTCTCCTCTTCCTCTACCTCCTTTTTTCTTCTCCCCTTTCTCTTCCTCTTCTTTCTCCTGTTTTCCATCTTCTCTTCCTCCTTCTCCTACTTTCCCTCCAGTTCCCTCTCTTTTTCTTCTTCCAAAAATTAGAAGACTGTGGTAGAGATGGAAATGGAGAAATGGGTAAGAACTCAGGCTGGAAAGGAAGAAAGAAGTGGAAGGTCAGAAGATGGAAATGATATTCATTGCAAAATAAAAGAATAAAAGGATTCCTTGCCAAGCCTTCATACATTTTTTCATCCAACATATTAATTGATGGGCAATTTCCTCTGAATGGAGCACAGAACTTTAATTTGAACTTCTTGTATGAAGTGAAGCATCTTCTATTTACCTGTGCAGAAGTGGACCAACTTCTGCTGTGACATTGAAAGCCTATCAAACTTGCCACTATCTTATCAAACTTGCCACTATCTTATGCCTCTGCCTCAGATTCCATGGCTCATTTCTAAGCTCAGTCTTATGAAAGAATCCTTACTTTTCTTGATCGCATTTCCCCCCATTTATGCACTTGGCCAAAATGAATGCTTTTTGAACTCAGTTATTCACCCAGCTAATTCCTACACTCAGTTATAAAGATGGCTTGAGAAAAACATAGTTGTGATGATTGGCCTCATTCTACACTTGAGATCTCAGATTGGTTGACAATGCTGTCTAGTAATCCCTCTATACTTCCTTTTATATTTGCTCTCTACTTCTTTGCTTTCTCATTTTATGTTGATACACTTGCCTTTGATACTTCAATAGGGGAAATAAAACAATCAGAGTGTAACTATTTTTAAAATCCATCATTAGCTCTACCCAGTCACCTATTTGTACTTGCTTTCTGTTTCACTGTTGCTTGGAGAGTCTGTGTTCTCATGGACTAAGTATACCTTTCCTTTGTACCCTGGATGATTCTATTTTTTTAAATTCTCTCAAAAGTTTTATCCTCTCTCTTTTTCTTAGACCATCATTTTCTTCTTTTCCTACCTGTTCATACCCATCAGCACCCCACCTTAAAATCAACATAAAATGCTGCCTCTCGATACTTCCCAGACATTCATTTATTATGATTAAGTCAAAGGCATGCTCAGGCTGTGGTAATCTGTATCTGGACACAATGTGTTTTGACAAGATACAAGGTGTGTTGCATATAATCTGCCACTATTAATTGTTGAAATATTGAAGTTGGTAATTGATCTACTTGTGTAAATATTGCCACTCTTATTCAGTAACATGTGATACACTTTCTTTAGTGGGAAGTAAGGAGGTGAAGTTAAAGCTATCATACTTAGAAAGGGTGTGTGCCATGCATGCGTGTAATTGTTACAACTGAAGAAAAGTTTTCATAGTTACTCCCCGGTTGGGTACTTCAGTGGTTTCCCCATGTATGGGAAATTTTTCCTTTCACCAAGAAGATTGTTTCAGAATTTTACATTTTATTTTTCCCTTGAGATTTTTATAGACATTCTAAAAAGTATGACTTGCTTAAAAATGTGATGGTACTAGGTGAATGTTGCAAAAAAATGTGAATTTTGCACCTTACTTATTTAAATCCTGTAGTGATTAAGGACTTTTAGGCAAAACTGTGTATCCTAAACTAAAAACCAATAGCTGCATCTTAAACAGTTAAAGTGCCATTATTTTTTACTCAGCTATAGATTATAGTAAGTAAAAAGTAAACAAATTAAGAGACAAATTCTAAACTGGGATCTAACTTTTCTGAAACATCAAATGGACTATCAAAATGCTTTATGAACTCAACCAGGATTTTATTCTACCTGAAATTCAGATTGAAACCTGTGTTTTAACAGTGACACAAGGTCATCTGATCTTGAGGTGCAAGACAAGCATAGTATAGGTTAAAGTTCCCTGATGACATTTTGCCTATTTGCAAACTCCTGGAGGGCAAAGGCTGACAATACTGGGCATTTATTTAAATGCATGCTAATTGACTAAAAGAAATCTAGTCTGTTATATTTGGCTGTATTCATGATCACTTCTCTCTTTCAGCTGTTAGCTATAAATTATGTGTAACATTCATCAGGTGAGAATTAGGGCAGCTTTTATGTACTCTTTTCATTATTTTCCACTCTGCCTTAATGTCTCTTCCTTCTAAATTCCCCATTATGCCTGAGGTTGTGACTAGGATTTATAATCCACTTCCCTGAACAGCACTGATATTAGTAACTATATGTTCCTGTAAATCTGAGCTTTGGTTTATGGAGAAGAAAGAATTGCAGGACAGAAGTGCCAGAGTTTTGAATGGGCTTGGATTGCTCTTATGTTCTGTTTGGGGTGAATGATAAGCTTTTTAGAGAATCCTCATTTCATTCTGGGTTAAATGATCTGCTATAAACTATTTCCATGCTTCATTGATGTGCCAGGAATGATTTTTCTACAGGAGAAAGACCAAAGTTAAATGTTGATCAAATACGTTTTGATGCTCTTTTCTTGTTTTTAATTATTCTTTAGGTCACCAAGTATAGAGGAGTCTTGCTTTCTTCTGGTCCATTTGTTTGAATAACAAGTGTAGGTAAGTTTTAGTCACAACAATTATTTTCACAGAATGAATGATATCTGTTGATACATGTGCCAATAATATTTTTAAAGGAACATATTTTATTAAAATACTCAAGCTCTAACTAGTAAAACATAAAATATACAAAAAAGGGTAAGTTGTTCCACTGGTTAACATCTTAGAATTTTCTTCACCAAATTAAGTAGTTGAGCTCATTTCAACTGGGGTTAGTCCAAGGTATCCTACTGAACTAAGAAATATAGTGACTGCTGATCCAGGCAAGAAGCATACTGATGAAAAGTGTTTGTGAACATGGTCCATGAAATTTTGGGGTGTTTTTAAATCAGTTCGTCAGGATTGTTCATTAATTGTAGCAAGACTAATGACTTGCCCAAGCTTCATTAAGACTCAAGGAATGCTCTGTTTTTGAGGCTGATTATGTAATAGGAGTATTCCTATGTGAACCACAAAATTCAACAAACATACATTTGAGAGCCCATTTTAGGTACTCTGGTCCCCAACATGCTCTGTGTACACATTGGTGGTTCCTGGTCAAAGAGAGGAAGCCTTTGGTTGAATTGCAGAGCTGGGATTTACTCTTGTTACTTTTCATGCAAAAACTTGCACATTTTTTTTCAATTTTATTATTTTTTCATCTGGTTTTTGTTGTTCTGATACTTAGTGTATATATGGTGCTGGTGTTCAAACCCAGGTCCTCGCGAATGACAGGCAAGTGCTCCAACTGCTCAGCTACTGCTCTAGCCCCAAAAGCCTATACAGTTTTAAGCATTTTCCTTCTGGGTCCCTGAGTCTTCCTTAGCCATCAAACCTTATTTAATAGCCACTTTTAAAGCACTAGTACATAGTGGCAGTTTCTTGTGGTCCCTCTATGTGTGTATAAATTTCAAAAATTTTACAAAGTAAAATTATATGACTCATGATGTTTGGTCATTTGTTTTTAAAAATTCATGTGATTATATATCACTTTTAGTATTAAACAAAATTAAACTAAATTGAAAAAAGCAAATATCCTTGGAGAAAAAATTTTAAAAACCTTACAACTTTTAAAAATATTTTTTATAAGATCTTCCACATTTGCAGCAAAGCACAATTAAATACAATTTGTGGAAATTTTATTGGTGTTTCTAATGAAAAAGTGTTTTAAATCAGAGATGTATAGGATTTATGAGAACCCATGTGTTAATCATATTTAGAACTCTTTGAATCTTTTATACAGTGTTCAATGTATTTGTTTGTGTCTCATGTGTCCCGATTTTTCCTTTATGTTTAAAATCCTCCCAGAATTCTCTTTCACTATTACGTATTATACTGAAATCAGTTCTCCAAGATTCTATTTGCCTTTATCATGTTAGGCCTTGCTTAGGTGAGGTCCTGAGCAGTTGTCCGTTTGTTCAGTTTTTTAACAGATTGCATATGTGGTTGTGTGTGTGGCTCCATTCTTATGACTCCTCATTAGACTAAACAACATAAGATGATTATTTGACTTTGTCAAGAGCCACGGATATTACTCTCTTGGCAATTGGGGTTGAGAGAAATGTAGGATAATCCTGACCCTGAAGAAATGTGCAGGATTTGGGTGATAAGATGTACAGAAAGGTAAGGACACTGAAATTATCCTCTGTCGGGCATAAGGAGATAAGTTCTAGCCTTTGTCACTATGGTCATGGGTGGTGTAGTAGAAGGTCATATAATTAGGGTCTTGGCATCACTCCAAGGCAATCATGCTTCACAGTAAAAGGGTAGAAAGTTTGCCTCCTAGTATCTTCACATCTCTTGCTTGGTGTTATTTTGGACTTAACAAACAAGGACTTATTAATGAATAGTTCGGAATCTAATTTATAGAAAATAAGGGAGCATATGTGGGGTGTGTGTGTGTGTGTGTGTGTGTGTGACTTTCCCTTTATTCTGTATAATCTGGCTTAAACACTTGCTATTGTCTAAGAACGCAAGCCCAATCAATCAATTTTCCCATCACATGTTCTCATTTTTACAATTTTGCAGGGGATTAGCTTTGAGTTTTAAATGTTGGAATGCTTTCATAGTTTAGTTGGATTCCTACAGAACTTCTGTCCTATGGATCAAGGGAATGATCTCTTCTTATGTGTATAATAATATCTCTTACCTTTAGCAATCCTTTTAAAATGTCTCTCTGATATGTCATCTGGGCTACTTAATAGTCTCTATTGTATTGCCATATGCATGAACGTGCTTTCACGAAAAGAGCCAGTCTGACAGAAGCATGAAGTCAAGACCTCCTAAAGAGTTTTACAATACTGCTGGAAACTGAAAGGGCAGAGAGGGTCTCAGGGCATATGTGGGAGTCTAGCATTCATGAATATGATACGGTGAGAAATATCAAAGACCGTCTGATGGGGAATGGAGATTTTGTTCCATTGAGTTCTGTTCACTACAACTGCACTGAACTTCCACTCGAACAACTGCCATCATAGCTAACTTTTCACTCTGCTCAGGAGACAGCTCGAGAAATGCTAGTGAGTGGAGATTATATTCCCTCCTTCAGGTATTGTCACTCCAGGTTATTTAAGGAAGAATACACTGATAAGAAACAAAAGAAAAACAGAAAGGAAGTGGAAAATGCCCAAAACTATTCAGTAAAATCATTCTTTCTCTTCAGGTCAAGAGACCCTAGTTGGTCAGAAATTCAAGCAAAAGTATTAATTGTCATTGAATTAGTAGAAATTCTTCAAAACAAACTTAAATGAGAATATATAAAACCAAGAGGACTTTCTGGAAAGCAGTGTGGAGAATCCTTAAAACACTAGGAATGAACCCACCATATGACCCTGCTATTCCACTCCTGGGTATCTTTCCAGGGGATTTAGAATCAGCACATTATAGTGACACAGCAATACCTATGTTCATAGCAGCTCAATTTACTATTGCTAGATTGTGGAAACAACCCAGATGTCCCTCAATGGATGAATGGATCCAAAAACTGTGGTACATATATACCATGGAATTTTACAACACAGCAATTAGAAACAATGATATTGAAGCCTTTGAAGGTAAATGGATGGCTATGGAAGAAATTATGCTTAGTAATATCAGTTTAACCCAGAGAACCAAGTGTTGAATGTATCCACTCATCTGTGGAGGTTGGAACTAGACCCTGGCCATTCAGAAAGGTGGTCTATTATCATGTGTTAAATCCAGATAAGGTGTAATGTTATGCAGCCTAATACTTTTTTAGAGATATTGTGGGTAATGGAAGGGGGGGATATGGGTGGGAAATTGTGGGGGGCACTCCTGGGGGGTAAATCTAGTATCCAGAAACTATACACATTTTATATTATTTTGTTAAAAATTTGTATGATTGTTCAAAAATTAAAAAAAAGAAAATATATATAAAAAAAGAAATATGAGGAGCTGGAGCGGTGGCTCGGTGGTTACGTTGCTTGCTCGGCATGCGCAAGTACTCAGGTTCAAACCCCAGCACCCATGTACACAACAAAGTGTCAGAGCAACAAAAGCCATGTGAAAAACTCAATAAAAATTGATTCTCTGTCTCTCTGTCTGTCTCTCTCTCTCACTTACTGTCCTTCTCTCTTTAAAAAAATAAAAAAATAAAAAATAAAAATATGAAAATATTATATAGAATAAATCAGTGGTA
Organism: Aplodontia rufa; assembly: GCA_004027875.1. NCBI lineage: Eukaryota > Metazoa > Chordata > Mammalia > Rodentia > Aplodontiidae > Aplodontia > Aplodontia rufa. The sequence continues at coordinate 16,603 of PVKS010035454.1, forward strand.
TATTAATCCATCTGTATTATAACAGATTGTATATGATAAATAAGAAATTCATAATTTAAAAATTTGCTAATATGTCTTAGTGTAGTGCTTTTATATGTAATATTGGACTTTTTCTCTGTCACAATATAGCACAGATAAAGACTGATAGAGACTGGATCCCTGATGTGAAGTGTATGACATAATATTTTAATACACTTAGAGAAAGCGCACACACACACACACACACACACACACACACACACCATTTAGCTATGGTCAGCAACATCAAGGATACTAAAAGAAAAACAAAAACAACCCAGAAACAGTAAAATGCACATCATGTGTGAATGATTGATAGAGTTTCATATCTTTAGAATAATAAGAATTAACAGTTGTGCATGAATGTCCCATATCAGACACTGTGCTGTATGCATTTTACTCACATTTTTCTATTTAATTCTTGTATTAGCTGTATAGGTCCATTGTTATTGTCTTTGTTCTATCCTGGTGAGAAACTGAGAGTCTCATTCACCAGGAAGATACAATTCAACATAGCCTTAAAAGATAAAAGTTTAAATTAAGCATTAAAAATAGTTTCACAATTATAGTGGGAGCTTTTAATAAACTTCTTCCAGAATTTTGTTGAAAAAGCAGAGAAGGAACTCAGGAAAGACATAGGAACAACATATCAAAGCAGGCATATACGCTTTTCAAGTTATAGTAATATTTACAAAGCTGAACAAATTTTAAAGCATTTAAATCATACAGAACATATTCTCTAACCTCATGCCTTTAAGCTAGAAATTAACAGCTTTTCAGATAATTGGAGAGTAGCCACAAGTTTGAAAATTAAAAAAGTGTTCACATAAACAACTAATGGGCCAAGAACAAATCATAATGGAAAATAAAAATGTGTTTTACTAAACATTAATGAAAGCATTATGTATAAAGCTTGTAGGATGCAGTTAAAACAATGCTCACAGAGAAATCCTAAGTGGTTAATGCATAAATTGGAAAAGCAGCAGAAAAAAGTAAATGAGCTTCGCAACTATCTTAAGATGTTAGAAGAACAACAATAAAGACAAAAGTGGAAAAATCTAAAAAGCCCTATAGATAGACCATAGTAATGAGGAAAGAAAACAATCACTTGTATCTCTATATTTCAACAACTATTAGAAAATAACTTATTTATGGTCTTATTCACAGTAGCATGTACGTTATTTCACTGAGTGCTAGGGAGACTAAGCATCTTTTCGTATGCAAAAATTTGCCTTTGTGGAGTCTCCATTATAAACTGCTTTTTGCATATACTTTGTTCATGTTTCTGCTTTTGAAAACTATTACTTTTATATTTTCATTTCAGTGGTAATAAGCTTTCACATTGCAAATACTTCCTCTCAGGCTATAGCTTATTGAACGTTGTGGTATATACTTAACAGAGGAACTGATTTAATTTTCATTTAACCAAATTTATCACCTTCATGTTTATATTATTCTTTGGTTGGAATACAAAAGTTTTACCATCCTCTTATTATACAGAAAATTTTCCCTATAATAATTTTTGAAAGGGATGAAGTGGTGGCTCAGCAGTTATAGTGCTTGCCTGGCATGTGCAGGGACGTGAGTTTGAACCTATGCACTACGTACATAATGAAGTGTCGAAGCAACAAAGTTCACATGAAAAACTAAATAAAATTGATTTTCTCTTTCTTTCTCTCTCTCTCTCACTGTCCCTTTCTTTTAAAACTAAAAACTAATTTTTGAAACATTCTAAACTTTAAAAATTTGTATTTAAATATTTATCCATTTGGAAATTGCTTGTTTATGGTTTTTAGAAAATTTGAGTATTCCATTTGGAGTTTATCCTTATTTTTAGAGCAATCATTTTTTTTTCAGTTTTATCATTCAGTTGTACATCCTAGACACTATTGCCTATTTTTTATATAAAAATTGATTTGTCTTTTAGGTTTTCTTTTAATCTACAGGTTTCTCTTCTACTCCTTGTTTTCTTCCTTATAGTTTTTCTGTTAAAGAACCTGTGGCCCTGGAGCTATAGTTTCCCACAAGCTAGATTTTTAAGATTTCGTACTCAATGAGGAAATTGATGTGCCTCTCTATCCTCTGAATTTCTCTCATATTGGCAGCTGGATCCAGAGCCTGGCAAAGCTACAAGTGCTGTTGAGCTCTTTCATTTGGAAGCATACAATATCTGGTTGTCTCTGTTTGAGATATAAGCAGCTATTGATGGTTAATGCCTATACACATTAATTTAATGGGATGTGATAATTTACGGTATTTTATGCCTATCATTTCCTTTTACTTGTAGTTGTAATTCTTTTAATGATGTTTACCCTCATGTATTGTTCAGTTACTCAATTTTATAGTCAGACAGGATAGGAGGATAGGTGTTTCATTCTTTCCCTTTGTTTATCTTTCAAGGTAATGAATTGATTTCCTTACCATCTCTAAAGATGGTCAGTTAGTTTTATTTCAAATATCATAATGAGCTCATAGATTTCGAAATATTTTATGGACTTCAATTCATTGCAATTATTAGTCTTTTTAACACTCTAGTTCTCCCAATTTTGACCTGTAGGAGCCTTCTAAAGTGAGATTCTGACTCCTTTGATATGATACTGTTAATTTCTGATGGCTGTTTTACTGTTTGGTAAGATAATAATCTTACATATTCATCTTTTATACTTTTTGTTCTCAGACTCCCTGGTTTTATTTAGTGGGAATTGGTATTTAAAATACACAATCTATATTCAAGGGACATTCTTTGTTTTTAGGCTGTCATTATTTTTAGACTTTTTAGTGAATATTAACTAAAAATATATTAACATATAGCATTTTAAAGATGGAACATTTAGGTGTTATTAGTGATACTTTTTTTTAAAGACAGAGGGTCAGAGAGAGAGAGAGCGAGAGAGAGAATTGATTTTATTTAGTTTTTCACATGGCCTTTGCTGCTCTGAAACTTCATTGTGTATGGGGTGCTGGGGTTCAACTTGTGTACTCATGCATACTAGGCAAGCACCCTAAGGGCTGAGCCACTGCTCCAGCCTCAATACTTTTTTCTTTTTAAAGAGAAGAACTGTAAGAGATAGAGAAAGAGAGAATCAATTTTTTTTATTTAGTTTTTCATGTGACTTTCATTGCTCTGATACTTTGTTGTGTACGTGGTACTGGAGTTTGAACCCATGTCCTTGTGCATGCCAGGCAAGAACTGTAACTGCTGAGCCACTGTTCCAGCCTGTTATTGATACTTTTTTTTTTTTTAACAACCTTACAAGATTTTAACAAAATAATATAAAATGTGTATAAAATGTGTAAATATTCTGGATATTGCAATTATCCCCAGGAGTGCCCCCCCCCAATTACCCTCCCTTATCCCTCCCTTCCCTTTCCCTTTATAACTCTAAAAAAAGGTATTAGATTGTAAAGCATTACATCTTATCTGGATTTAACTCAT
>PVKS010035455.1:0-20057 GCA_004027875.1 Aplodontia rufa
TAATGAATTATAGCACAGAGTGAATACATAGGGTACACTAATACTGTCAAAGGTTGCTCCAAAGAAGAATGGTTAATTAGGTCTCTGTGTGTTTAAATTTAAAAATTTTCCATTTATGAATGAGGAATAATAGTGACCTTTCCTTACCTGGTTTTCCTCCATCAGGAAGAAATTCTGACAGTTTTAAAACCAGTTTGTAAGTTCTGTGCCACACTTCCTCATGGAAAAGTGTGGTTTACCTCTCCACTTGCCCTTGAACCAGCCTTTGTGATTCACTTTCAAGTAACAGAATTGAGGGGACTAGAGTAATGGCTCAGCAGTTACAGCTCTTGCCTGGCATGCCAAGAATCGAACCACAGCACCACATACACATAAAAGAGTCAGAGTTGTTGGAGCAACAAAAGCCTCATGAAAAACTAAATGAAATTGATTCTGTTTCTCTCTCACTGTCTGTATCTCTTTTAAAAAGGAAAGAAAGAAAGACAGTAACAATGCAGGGACCCTTTGCTTGTGCCTTCCAAGGATAGGTCAGAACAGGCTTCCACTTGTGCTCACTCAGTGCTCTGGCACTAGAAGTAGCCAGCCCACATGTAAGTCTGAATACCCTAGATTTACAGGTAGCAGGTTCAGTCAACAACCTCAGCTATGCCAATAGCTTGCTTCATCTGCCTGCCATAATCGAAGAGCCAAATTCAGTCTGTTTTCAAATGAGTGTTGCCCTAGCTTAGTATATGACCAAAACTGCATGAAAGACTCTGAGAGCTATACAGGAGAATCCTTACTAAAAATTTTTGGCACAAAAAGTTGTGAAAGAAACAAAATGACTGTTACATTACAATATCCAAGTTTAGAAAATTTTGTCATGGGATAACAATAACCACAAAAGTTATGGTGAAAGTATTACACTTTGCATAATTGTTACAAAACTTCAAGGACTTAATATGTATAAAACTACTCAGATTAATGTCTGAATGAATATTGCAAAAACTGAGCACCTATGTAAACAAATGTTAGCTATTATTAACATACAACTCAACTCCCATTTCCTAATAGAATATTAAGTAGTGAATATTTACAATGAAATTTAAAATAATCATAAACACTAAAATAGCAAGTTAAATATGCAGTGGGTTGTGTATCCATTAGGCACAGTGTATAAGACCCATAATACTTTTGGGAAATGATAAAGGTGTTAGTTTTAAAAGAAGAAGAAAACTAGTGAATAAGTAATGACTACGGTCTGATTTATATTCCTTTTAAAACCAAAGTAGTTATGACATATTTTTTAATATTTTGCTAAGTAGGAAGATGTATGTGAAGGTGAAAATGCCTGGAGTCCATGAAAGTCATAACATGGCTCCAAATGTGCAGGGATTAATCTAGTTTATACTTTATGGTGCCCTATTAAAACCTCTAGACCTGATTTTGCCCTGGAACTCTTGCTTATAAACTTAAAATTTTTCTTTGAAAACTCATCTGCCTATCTTGAGTTCAATTTTTCGCTAAGCTAACCTTGTGTGACAACAACTCAATATATTCAGGCTAAACTAAAATTCCTTGGTTAAAAATGAGAGATAGATGAGGTAAGTAAACACAAGAAAGATTCTGAGAAGGAGGTTTTAGTTTGAATAATATATGATTGTCAAAGAGATACCTGACTTTAGATTTTCTTATCCTTAATCTACTCTGAGTTGGATGCTTAGAGTCAGCTCCACAATGTCTAAAGTTGAAAAGCTGGGTCATCTCTTAGAGCTGCTACAGTTTTTAATCTTTTATTGTCTCAGCTCCATTTCAGATCTGCAAAATATCTTTCAAATTGGCAAAATATAGTTAGACAATTGCATGTATGTTCAGTCTGCAGTTTACATAAAAGCATACCCTGTTATCATTCGTTGACAATGTATGTTGCATCAGCATTTAGAGAGAACCTGTAGGATTTAAGTGACATCTCAAACTCCTTTAGCAGAATTTAATTCTGATAACTATCTATTCTTTTGAGTTTATCTTAAAGTATCTCTAAAAAGAAAAAAAATATTAGGAACTCTGAAAATACTCCACACATCCATGCATTACGTGGAGAATAGCCACAAAATTTTACTTTTAAATGAAAAACGTCAGCTATTAGCTATATTATTGTCCAAAGTAGGATTTACTGTTAATTCTGAAAGAGAATATCAATTTAGGTCTTTTCAAAAATAACCTACAGGGGATGGAGTGGTTGCTCAGTGGTTAGAGTTCTTGCCTGCCATGTACAAGAACCTGGGTTCGAACCCCAGCACCACATACACATCTAAGTGTCAGAAGCAAAAACCAGATGAAAAAATAAATAAAATTGATTCTTTCTTTGTCTTTCTTGTACTCTCCTTTAAAAAAAAATAACCTATAGTTAGCATAAGCTAACCCACTTTTATTCTTATTTTTAAAAACTCTTCATGTCTATGGCAATATCACTACAGTGGGACAAAAAAACATTGTATTTAGCCTGTGACAATGATGGGTTTACAAACTGTTTTGTGAGGTAAGAATTTGCATTTGGTGCCATGTGCATGAAAGTTCTTTGTCAGACTGACAAAAGATTCAGGCTCTAGTTTCGGTTCCTTTAAGTTAATAAAAATAATTCTTACCAAATATTTTACCTGCTTAAGTTTCACTTTCTTCTTCGTTACATTGAGATAATTAAGCCTGGGCCATCTGCTGCAACATGTGTTTATGAGGGGAAACCAGGGATATTACACATGAAACATTTGAGTAGCAATGTAACAGAGCAGTGCAGGTAATTTTAGTAATAATAGCACTAGTGTTAATAGCGTGAAATAAGGTATAAACAAAAGGACTGACAGCATTTCACAGTAAAAGTAAACTTAGAAAAACAATCTTCAGAGGTATGCTTTTTAATTCAAAAAACAGAATAATTAAGGTTAAACTGCAGAAATCATATTGTCCCCAGGAATGTGAAAACTAAGAGGAAACTATCCTTATCTTTAAAGTTTTTACTCTAAAAGTGAGCCTATACATGAATAAATATACATTTCTATAAGAATGGTAATATAAAGTAAGAACTTCTAGGCAATTGAATTTAAATATATAGTAATATATTTTCTAAATTAGGTGGCTCATTGTGTTCATGTTTGTTTTTTTTAAGAAAGTTTGAAATTGTCTCATAATTTTGCATGAGAACAAATAAATTGTGGTATCTAAAAGGTAGCATCATCATCTTAAGACAAAGAATAGTCTTTGCCATAATGGGGTATTTTCAGCTTTTCAACTTTTCATATAAGCAATCATTGGCTTTATTCATTCTCATTTTGCCATAGAATTTTGAAAGCATATGGCTATGAAAACAGCTCACAAACTGAAGTATGGAAAATCAAAAGAGGTTTAAAATGCAGTGAGATGGTGTAAAATGGTATATTCTATTTGCTCCATACATTTAGCATAGGTATATTAGTAAAGGTCATATAAAAGAGATCCCTCACATACTGAGTCCTGGAATAAGCAAGATAATACAAAAAAAAGGAATAAAAATGAAAAGAATTGTAGGAGTATTTAGGGAATAGTAGATGTGGTGAATCAGTATGTATTGGGGTGCTTGTGAAAACAGAAAGGATTTAAGATTTTTAACATATATGCAAGATTTCTGATTGAACCATGCTGTATCCCTTGATAAACACTAGAGATACTCTGAAGTATTTGAGTCATATTAACAATGCATTTTTTAAAATGTTACTTTGATCTTTCATATTCAAAATGAACAAATGAACCAACAATAAAATCAAAACTGATAGTGACTGAAATAAGCCATAAGGGAGAAATAATTGGGATTAACATGCCTTTAATTCTTCCCCATAGGGAAAATTTAAATGTTGAGTGGTTTAATCATGCAATACTTGCTTTGTATCCTAGTTTTAAGAGGAGGATACTGGTTCAGCTGACTGTAGCTATGTGAGGCTTATTGATCTAAACAGATGGTTTTGTAATAAGGCCAACCTAGGTCAAAAACAAATGCAAGCACTGCTGAAAGTAAAATGCTAGAAGCTCTCACTGACAGGAGAAAGTATGCTAAATGGCAGCTCTAGTTAAGGAAATGATGAATGGAAGCTTCAAGTTCTGGGCTGGAAAATAACTTTTTAGCTCTGCAAGTAGCAATGTTAGCCATAGAAAAGTAAAGGTCTTTTCATTTAAACTTCAATCTTATGTAATACTACATATTTGTCAATTCAAGAAAAGAATTAGAGCTTTTATAATTGATCTAAAAGGCTGAGATAAAGATACAGTTGCTATTTATTGGATTGTTCAGGAAGTATTACTGTCAAACAGGTTAATGGCAACTTTGTCATTTTAATAGATGCTGTCTAAGGTGCAAGAAGTTAACCTATCTTCCCTGAACATTATGAGAAAAGAGTACGCTTAAGATGCTAATAGAATCCTCACTTAAGAATTCCAAAATGTTTTTCATACTAAAAGATCTGGATACTTTTAATTTATATTTTATATCAACATGTATCACAATTGCATCACTAAAGCAGCTAACTATTGATCCCAGGGAAGTGAATAACTAGTTTTATTGCTTGAGTTAGGTTATTGGTCTTAGGATCCCACAGAACACTGCGAAATCCCTATTCTCCTGTCCAGCTTAATACATACAAAAGATGTGAGTGGAATAAAGTATATTTTATGACATTTCAACCAAATAGATTCCAACAAAGTGCAAACCAATTCTCTGAATAAACCTAGAATCAAGGAATGGTTATGTAATCAAATGGACATTAGGGGTCTGTGCCTTGTTATGACCAATTAACTATATAAAGCTTTTAAATCCATGTTTCAATAGAAAATTTGTCATTTAAAGTGTTAAACCAACTTGGCCTAATGAAATGGATTGTTGATTTTGAAACCTTTGTCCATTCTTAACACGGTGGTGGTAGTTGCTGTGTTTGGGAGTTACTTACATATTTTGGATATTAACTTCCTATCACCTGCAAAAATATTTTTTTCATTTACTTTTATCAGCATGAGAGCAAGGGCCCTATCTGTCCTTTCATATTTATTTATTCCTAGTGACTACCACACATAACATAATTCAGTCATTAGCATTCAATTATATATGTTTGCATTTTAAAAATAATATGAAATTTATAAAAAAGTAAGTAAACCATGACAAAATTAGCTGATGATGTCATGATGGTGAGAAAAATAATAATAACCTTTTTTTCTCTATTTTACAGTCTTTTTAATTGAAATGTGTATTTTTATGGCAGAGAAAGATATTACTCCTGCCCTAAAAATGTTTGGTCTAGAGAAGAATTTCATAATAAAAAGAAGCTAACTGGGACCTGAAGTTACAGTCAGACCTCACTTATATCTTCTCACTGTCTGATCTGTGGGACCTTCTTAATATTCCTCAGAATGTAAGTGGGAAGCACAGTGCAAAGGCTCTGTGTAGATTCACACTTATGTTCACTATAGCATTTGGTAGAAGGCACTAGTATTACATTATTGTTTTATGAATGGAGAACCTGAGATGTAAAAACATTAAATAAAATCCATATAAGTAGTGATTGGAGCTAGGATCCAGAACATAAAATCTTATTAGAGAGGCTGCCTTCTATTACACTAAATTTTACTGTCTTCACAAAATGAAATTTGCTTTCTGTAAGTTATCAATGATGATCATCATAGCTTTTTTATTCAATCACGGAAGCTCTGAGCCAACACTCAGATTAATTATTACTCATCAGGAAACAATCAAATGAAGCAGAATGTTCCAGTCAGGACCAAATGACATTTTCCTTCAAAGGACATGCATAAGATAAATGAATTACCAATGACCTAGCTCCTGCATGACTTTAAATAAAAGAAAAATATTAACTGATCACCAATTATTTTAAAATTGTTAACTAAAACTATATATACTGAGAAGATTTAACAGTGGCCTTGAGTGTTATTATTTAGAAAAACCTGTAAGTTGCAATAACGAATAGATAAAGCTGTATGAACTGGAGGAATATTTCACATATGCTTCCAATGACTATTTATCATCACAATTACCTTGGAGATTTCTAAAATTCAACTTCTTGCTTGACATTATGGTACCTGCCTATAATTCCCTCTACTTTGGAAGCTAAGACAGGAGGATGCCAAGTTGGAGGTAAAGGCTAAAACCTTAGTTTGGTTATGTACTGGATTTGATCCCCAGTATCAGTCAGTCAATCAGTCAATCAATTCAGGTTCTTAGACTTAATTTTGGACTCATTGAATAAGAATTTCATACATAGGGTCCCAAAATCTTCCAAAAATATGAAATGTTTTCATTGAAATTTTTAAAAGTGTGGATGTTAGTCAGTTAATCATTTTATTTTCTACAGCATCATATCATTAATATTTCACAATAATTAAAGAAAAAATCAAATTTTCAAAGCAAAATATGCAGATAGCAGTTTGATATTATGTTGTAAAAATGTAAAAGACAGAAATAATTGAAATATAAAATTTCCTTTTGTTTCTGCACAACACTGCTGACAAACTATTAAAAAAAATAGACAATACTGAATCTGCAAAAGCATATGGACAGGTGTTGCACTGATACCCAACATTCATACTGAATAGCAGGAAAAGATGGTATGGCTATCTGTTTTAATAGAATACCAGGGTGGTTTCTGTAAAATATAGTGACAAGATTAATTATGACAGTACCATTTTTATAAACGCTGCCTGCATATCTCTATTTCAAATAGCATTAACATGGAATTTGATAGCTATAAAAGTCATTAAGTAATCTTAATCCAGTTGTATGAATTAAGTTCCTAAAGCCTGTGTTGTAGAAACCTTCTTATTGAAGAAACTGAAGCTCTACAAGAAATATTGAACTGCTTAAATGTGTCCAGTAACTCTATGTAAGCAGGCTTTTGTTCAAAACAAAATAACAGGAGGAACAAAAACCAGACAAGTGTTAGTGGATGCTAGAAAGTTAGAGATCATTCCTAGCTTTTCTCCTGTGTGTTTGCATAAAAGAAACTCACTAATGAATAAATAAATACTGCACCATAATTACCTTAGAAAGCAGTTATGTAATCCAATGCATTTGACTCAGGAATGTGACAGGTGAACACAAGTTTAACTCCAGTTTTCAAAAAGGACATTAAAATTCAGAATGAGCTTCATTTCCACCTGTTCAAAAACACCAGCAATAACAACAGCAGCACCAACAATGAAGCTAGATACTCAGCAAATTTGTAACTCTTCTTAAACATTTCAAGAACCTAATATTATATGCCAACCAGCTAATCCCAAATTTGTGAAAAGACAGGCATGCACAAATAAAGATGAAGTTCAAGTACTTGATTACCTGGGACAGAAATCACTAGACTCCAGTAAAAAGAAGTAGATCCTTTTTATGATCGCTTTGAACAGTAAGTAGTTTGAATATTTTTCCTTTCCAATCTCATGTTGAAAGATCAATGTAATTCTAAATGAAGAAATTTTATTTCTTCTTGCTGTCTTGCTCCTCCACCTTCAACTATATGAAGACCCCGCAAGAGGGTCTTCTCAAGATGCTAGCACTTTAATCTTAGACTTCCCTGCTTCGGGAACTATAGGATTCTGTTTATTGTACGTTACTCAGCCTCTGGTATTCTTTTATTGCAGAAGAAAATAGAATAAGACAAGTAAAGCGTGGGATAGTGACAGAATTTGAAACCCTGGGAGGAAGGATGCAGACGTATAAGGAATTCACGCCTGCTTACAGCTATTCTCCAGGGATATAGGGGTACAGAAGCACTGTTCCTTCATAATGACACTAGTGAGAACTTTTTGTGGCTGGAGAAAAAGAACAAGAAAAAAAAATATCTCCACTCTTGGAAGAGAGATGTTAACTCAGGCTGAGTTTACACAGCACTGGGATGTGGCAGGATCATTAGGAAAGCCCTACTCCCAGAATCTCAAGGACTTTTTTCTGCTTAACTCCCAGGTTTCATGCAAAGAGACAAAGGCAACATCCAAACTTCATACACTCTCCATTCCCCACCTCAGTAAGCACTGGGGAACAGGGGGAAGCTGCCCATTCCCAGAAGGGGAGAGCAACATGGAGCAAGAACCTCTCTGAGGAGCAGCACAAAGAAAAGACTTAAGATTGAGAGTGGAATAGACATTGGGGTGGGTTGGGACAGACAAACAAAACATCTCCATCAAACCTACCCTACATGCTGTGAAACACCAGGGAGATGTGAACCCTCTGGTGTAGTGACACATCCAAGCCCAGCTCAGCTCTGATGTGCTGGACTCCACTCTGGCCCTCTCCTCCCTGCAGAAGGCCAAGTGGGAGCTCATTATGGTTTCCTGGAGTAAAGTTTCTTCTAATAATCAGAAAGAATATAGAAGTCTTTTACATTTGATTGTTTTAGTATGAGAAGTTGATAGTTGAGTTGTGGGTTAATTACTGTTTTAAAAATAAAACAGAAAACATTTTTCTTAATAAAATTATTTCGTGGTTATGAGAAATTTTACTGATTGGGAAGAAAGGATCAGTAACACTGGTGCCAATTTTAACCTATAAATACATATTATCATCTCAATAATCTTCAGATAATTATAAAGTTAAGTCTTGAATTATAAAATTTAAAAGAAAATATTTATACATGCATGTTAGGGTTCACTGTGTTGGATCGTGGTACTTCATGGTACTTCTAATAGGTTAACTCTGTGCTGTTTTGACTAATGTTGCAGACATGTGAGAATGTTAGGGTTGGCTTAAATAGATGTTTTTGTTGTATCTTCATATTGCTGCTATAATAGAATATTCTAATTTTGCTTCCTCTGTATATGTTTACCTTGGCTATCTCCCAAGTGGAAGAGTGACTAACATAAGGCAAAGCTCTGGTTTTTCAGTGCCCACTGTAAGTGCATTTTCATAATTGACATGTCAAACAGGTGCTCAGGAGGCAATATTTTGTATTCCTGGTTCAGACATTTCTTAGAATTTTCCTCCACATAGGATCACATTCACAGTACATATACCATTCATTCTCTCCACCTTAAAATGAAATATTTAATATTCCTGCCAGGGAAGAAAGAACTAAGCTAATTCATTATTCTTCTCTTTCAATGTAATCCAATATTCAATAGAAGAAAGGTGTATACAAGCTGCCAGAAGCTTGGGGAATTGAGTAGTATATCAGGGATAAGCATAAAACAGAAAAGCCTTCTCATCAAGTTTAGACTAGTCATCTGAGTTTACTTCAACTCCTTCAATGTTACCCCAAAGTTAGTATTTAATAAGTATTCCATTGTGACCCATTTTTTTTTACCTTGAGGTGCTTAGTAATAGAGGAAATACAAACACACACACACACACACACACACACACATACACTCATGTATCATCATCATCATCATCATCATCATCTTAACATCATAGTATAGAATAAATAGGGTATTTGGAAAGCATAAAAATTGAGATGATCCAGCTCTATGTTAAGGGTAAAATGGGAGGAGGTTAGTGAGTCTGGGAAGATTTGCTGAATACCTAATGTGGGTTAAACTCTGCAAGGTACATACAAAATACAATAGAAGAGAAAAATTATATTCCCAACCCACTGTCTCTCATGCTGAGGCAGTAGAAAGAGACTTAAAATTTCATGTGATTTTCATGGGGTGATTAATAAGAACTAAAAAGTAATAAATGCACTCAATCCTCACTTTTCACAAACACATTCATAAACATACTCCAGACTAGGATGAACACTGCATTGCAACTTCAACTTTAAAAATAATTAAAATGTATCAAATTGCTTCCCATTCAGTGACAGTGAGTATATTTCTGCAACATTTTAGTCTGTTAAGAGTATGGGTGCACCTGCACACATATGTGTGTTCTGGTCCAGATGTAAATGTATTTCTTAATAGGATTTTGATTTTGAAAGATTGAAAACCATAGTCCTGGCCTACCTTTGCTTTAGACTTTAAGCATCAATCATCGGAACAGAATTTGTTTCTTCCACTAGAGTCTTGTTATGGTTTGGTCATGAGGTGTCTCCAAAAAAGCTCATGTGGCAATGCAGGAATGTTCAAATTAGATTATGATTAGGTTATGAGAGCTGAAACTAGATTGATGAATTAATGCATTTGATGGGTAAAAAATCTGAATGGACTACTGAGTGGTAATTGTAGGCAGATAGGGCATGGCTAGAGGATGTTGGTACCCGGGGGGTGGCCTTGGACTTGTCCCTGGCTCCTCTCTCTTTCTATCATCTCTATCTCTATCTCTATCTCTTTCCTTCCTGGCTGCCATGAACTCATCTCTTTCCCTCTTCCAGGTGACTTTGTAATCATGTTCTGCCTCGCCTGAAGAGCAGGGCAATGGAATTGGCCAATCATGGACTGAACCTCTGAAACTCTTAGCCCCTAATAAACTTTTCCTCGTCTAAGTTGTTCTTGTCAGATATTTTGTTCACATCAACAAGCTGAGTGGCATAAGCATGTTCTTTGAATATTCTCTTATCCACTTGTTAGAATAGTGGGAAGATGAGAGAAAATGGATTTGTAGTCAGCCAGTGTTAAGGCCTATTTTAGTTTGCAGTTCATTGGGCTTACCAATTACTGATTCCAAAGTAGTTCATTGACAATCACCAGCTAGTAATAATGCAATCTCTTGCATAATTTTCCATTGCCCCTTATACACATATTTGCTCTGGCTATCTCCCAAATAGAACACTGACCAAAATAAGGCAAAGAGCTGGTGTTCCACTATCTGTTATAAGTACATCTTCATAATGTAATGAGTCAAATAGGTCATCAAGAGACAATACTTTGTATTTCCTGCTTAAGGTATTTCTTAGAATTTATCCTTTACACAAATCAGGTTCATTCTTCATATACATATTTATTACCTTCCCCTTGAAATGAAGAGTTTAATATCCCAATTGTGGAAGAAAGAACACACCATTGAATTTCATAGAACAAAAAGTAACATTGATAATTACAATAATATTGGCTAAAAAATATGCTATATTCTTATCCTCACCATAAAACTTACTAAAGGGATTATTAATTCTGTTTGAAAGATGAGGAATTCCAGGTTCAGAAAACTTAGATAAGTGGTACTGAATCTAACACATACTGTGAATTGGTAAAATGTTCTCACTTTGATCTAAATGACTCCAAGTGATAGCATGCTGTCCATCTATTCATGTGCCTAGTTTTTTTTTCTTTTTCTTTTTTTTAAGAGAGAGAGAGAGAGGGACAGTGAGAGAAAGAGAGAGAGAAAAAATCAATTTTATTTAGTTTTTCTCATGACTTTCATTGCTACAACACTTTGTTGTGTACGTGGTGCTGGGGTTCAAACCCAGGTCCTTGAGCATGCCAAATAAGCACCATGGTCGCCAAGTCACCTCTTCAGCCCTCACGTGTCTAATTTTAAAGTTATTTAAGATTACGTGTTTGTTATTAATACATATGCCTACTAATAGACATGTTAATAATGTTATTTAAATTGTTACACTTTTACAAGTTTTAACACATTGAGAACAAGTTTACTTTTCTTTGTACATGCTTAAAAGGAAAAAACAAACAATAGTTTGACTCAAAAATATCTAAGATATATATAATACCTGTTAATTTAATATTAATTTGTCATTCTTATATTTTTCCATATCATTAATAAAATATGCCACCCACTATTTGATTTATATTTTATGTTGGCAGTAATATCATGATCAATGCTCCCAGTCAGCATAGACCTGGAAAATAAGTGTATTCTTGCCACTAAAGTTGAGATCTAGGAGTCTATATCATTCTTTTCTTTCCTGGTTAAAGTAAGTTTTTCACCAATAGATGTATATAAATATTTATCTTACATTCGTAAGTAATATAGTAAATTGAAATAAAATTTAAGCAAAATGTTGGCAAGTTCACAAATTTTAGGAATTTCTACTTGATTCTTTTTAATCTAACTTCAATTACTCCCCAGTGCCAAGCTTTTAATTTATTTAAAATTTTCAGCACATAAACTGTTAATTGAAGGACTCTTTAGTAACTCATGTTCAGGAACATTGAGAGTTAATTAGCTTAATGAACTCCACAGTGAAAGTGTGAGAGTCTAAGACTCAGTTGTTTGTTGTCCTTATCATTATTGTAAAGTTGCAATCAGCTCTCTAGATTCTCCACCCCTTTTCTCCTGTAGTCATTGAAATTTTCATTTATGGGAGTGCTTCCCATATTTTAGTGTGTCAGAATCACACCAAAATCACAGATTTCCTAAATATGAAGATTGTGGCTTACAAAAACTTGATAATTAAGCTATAAATTTGTATTTTGAAAATCTTCCAAATCCCTTGTGTAGTAAAGGTTTGGATTACTCTTTTAGAAGCACTCATGATCCCTTTCCCCCAGATAGCACAGTGTAGATCACTATAGCCAATATCCAGAGCTGGTACAAAATTCAGGCCAGGTCTCCTTGCCTAGGGTTCTGTGAAACCAGCCTCACCACAGATTTACTGTTCTTTACTTGATTCCTAGTTGTACATCTTAACCAAGAACAGATAAAAATGAATTGAATATTTCTCTACTGTGATCTGCTTTCCAAAAATTAGTAGAAAAGAAGAAATCTTCCAGTAACACAACTTTGTCATCCTCTATTCTTAGGATTGATCTTTGCTTAGTATTTATTGAAACAGGATGTAGAACAGAAAGAAGAAAAACTACTTTCCTAGCCTTTGTGTTAAATCACAAAGGACTCTATATTTATAATGCTTTAGAGATTGAAGGAAAGTTTCATTAGACCCCACATTTTCAGTAACATAAGTCAACTTCACATAATGCAAATGGTTACTCCCTTCTGTTTCTTTAAGAATGGAATTGCTCAGTCTACTTGACCAGTACGACAGCAATTACTTTTTAAACAGATGAAAAGAGCTTTTGGATAATTTCAAGTATTTTCCACATAACTTTAAAACAATTATGTGTAAGTGTGTACTTTATAAAACATATTAAAAGTATACTTATGTATGTTATGTTCACTAAATGTCTAAATGTGCATGACACTATTCTAACTACATGAGTATTACTGAAGTCAATGTTATAACTTAAAGTAGGAAGAAATATGCAGTGGAGAAGCACTAACGGTTATGTCTGAGAGCCTATCCTTTCAGTGTCTTTTTTTTTATTGGTTCAACATAGTCTTAACATATTGGAGGGAATCATTGTTACATATTCATGCATACACACATATTGGCAAAGTAAGTTAAGCCTGATCCTAATCCAAGACCTAACCAACCTTCATCCACTCCCTGATCTCATGTCTCCTCTGTAATACCCCCATGCTATATTGGAAATGAGCATATAAATGTATATTAATTATTGAAATTTCTGAAATTCTCTGCCTGCCTAAGTATAGTTTAGCTTCCCTTTGGAGTCCAATGCAGCAAGTCAAATTGTTAACCCCCTTTTCCTTATTCCCATTTTCTCTGTCCCTCCATTCTTCTCCTGCCTTCATAGCTGTGGTTCCCCCAGCTTGTGTGAAACTTCAAATTTAGTGAGTTTAATCATTAAATTTAGCTAACTTTCATCATATCTTAGGTTTTGGTCTAGCTTCCACATATGAGAGAAAACATTTGGTCCATCAGTCTCTGTGTTTGGGATATTTCACTCAGCATGATTTTTTTCCATTTCCATACAGATAGTTACAAATATATGATATCATATATCATATACAAATATATACAAATCATATACAAATATATTATATCATTCTTTCTTTTGTTTTTTTAAGTAACATTCTATTTAATATCCAACTCTAAAGGACAAAGCAAAAAATATAATCTGCAATTGTCAGGTATCAGTTGGAAGTTGATAGAATCAGATCAGTGCACATTAATTTGCATGCGAAAGGAATAAGATCAAAACATTTTTTGAGACATAAATTCAGGAAGAAAATAACTGAATGGTGTTTGTGAAAATAACTACCCTTTTATTTCAAATTTTAGAAATATATGCCTGTTAAATTATGATTAATTTTGAAAATTGACAGTTTATCATTCTTTCTAATAGAGTAGAACACCATTGTGTACATATGTGTATGCATATATATGTACACACCCCACATTTTTTTAATCCATCATCCACTTTCATTGTTTTTTAAATAAATAATTTCTTTCATTTTTGAGCCCCAGTTTCTTCAAACTAGTGTTGGGTGTAGTTGAAATGACAATATATCTGCTAATAAAGATATTGTAATTGATCCTACTTGTTAACAAAAATGATCAATGAGAAAATAAATCTATGTATTGTTTCATTTCACACATGTTTTATAAAGAGAGAAACAGGAAGGAGAGAGAAAGAGAGAGAGAGAGAGAGAGAGAGAAATCAATTTTATTCAGTTTTTCATATAGCTTTCATTGCTCCAACATTTAATTGTGTACATGGTACTGGGGTTCAAACCCAGGTCCTTGTACATGCTGAGCCACCGCTCCAGTCCATTTCATTTATTAATGGAGAGGAGAAGGATAAAGATCATCCATGATAAGCAGTTAGACCCAAATAATTTGGCTGTTTATTTGCTGGAGTACATTATTTAATCACTAGATATGCAAAGGAGCTTTAAGTCAGAAAGAAAATAGATGCTTGCATTTTCTTTATAAGAGGGAATAAGAAAGTCATTTCCCAAAAGAAACTGAAAGGAAGGGGAGACAGTGAGACAGGAAGGTGAAAAGTAATAAGTGAGAGCAAGTCACCAAAACAGCATGAAAGAAGGAAATGCACAGCAAAGGAACAAAAACGACCAAAGGTCTTTTAAAAACAAGAATGTCAATATCCAATTTTAAACTGCTGCTGCTTTACCACGATCATCTTCAGATTTTCAACAAGTTAGCCAAGCACAACAAGCCTCTAATTTCATCCTCATCATAATTATTGCAGGGCAGAGAAAAGGAGCCAATAGTAAGATGTGAGATCCAGAGCAGCGCAGCTTCAGTGCCTGGAGAGAACAGAAACTAGGAAGCAGGCTCACTTTCTGAGAATTCTGGAAGATAATCACACTGGGTTTCCCCGCCCTGCATGACATGTGGGTTGAAGTAATTCTTCTCTTTAATAAAACTCAATGTATAAACTCTGAGGAAATTGTGATTCTAGGCAACTGTTATATAGATTTTATAATAACTAGTCTTATTTTACAAAGCAAAGAGCTTTCTCTGAGCTGCAAACCATACAGTGTATAAGAACCTACACTATACTCCATCAGTACATGCACAACTATGTTTATGGAATCATCCAAGTAGCTTAGAAACTCATGATGATGGTGAATGGAGACAAGAGATTGGCAGATGTACTGCATCAAAAAACATACTGTAATCAATTCATGAATTATAGATTATTATTTTCTTTCTTTTTTGTTTTAAAGAGAGAGAGGGAGATAGGGAGAGAGAGAGAGAGGGAGATGAAAAGAATCAATATTATGTATTTTTCCATTTGAACTCTGTTACTCTGACAGCTGTGTATGTGGGTTCTAACCTGCATGCCAGGAAAGCTCTCCAACCACTGAGCCACTGTTCTGGCCCCAATTCTTATTTTATTATGTTAATAAATTTGTAAATTAACTAAAAAAATGACATCATATGGATAAAAGTGCATAGATACTTTGGTAAAGAGATTGTATGGGTTCAATGGAGCTTCAGTGACATTTTGTTTCACCTGTGAAGCCAAAAATAACTTTAAAAAATACCCTAGAGTCCCATTACTAGAAAAACTAAATAAATTTTAGTCACTTAAAACAAAGCATTAATCTGCTGCTATGGCCATTATTGATTAAATACATGTTAGGGTAGACAGAGGTCCTGCACCAGACCTTGAAGTATAACTCTCTTGACAGGTCAGTCATCTTTAAAAATTGATTTCAAATTTCCAAATGAACCAAAGACAACAACTGTCTATTACATTGGTAGTGTAAACTTTTATAATAGGTTATCTATTGGTGAAACTATAAGATGAAATTTTCTTCTAAAATTATAAATGACATTTATCAGAAAATTTTGAATAAAATAAAGCATTAAATTTAGAGGACACAATTTTCATATAAATACTATGAGATTCTAGTGTTTTGATTTGAAAACAAAAGTTTATTTGACATCTTCAAATAGCTATATATATGTTTATGTGTGTGAGAATATATGTATATATTTTAGTTATATATGTAAAAAATATCAACAAACACAATTAAGCAAATTGAATCATATATATTTATTTATTAGAGTTAACAATAGTAATTGAAAATATTAACAATTCTAAATGATCCCCAAACTGATGTAAAACTAATATAAATTATTTCAGAAAAGATGAAAGATTAATTCATGTATAGATTTATAGGCACTGATAATCTGAAAATGAAGACTTTTAACTCCCCATCTTGTCAACTCAGTCTGCTAAGTAAGAATACATTTGAAAGAGACATAACATTTTTCAAAAATGATGTTTTAAAAGCACTTTCTTTAGTTCTGGAAATTATTTTAATTTTTTTCCACCTTTATCATGTCTTAAATAATTAACAAAATGTAAAGGGCATGTTTCTTGTCATTATAAGACTGTCTCACAAGTAAGCATGTAGTTAAATATCAATTTCTTTTGTTGATCCCTGTAATAAGTAGGTGCAGACTATAAGATTAAGGCTATAGAGAAAAGAATCACAACAACATAAGCGAGCCAGTCAAAAAGAAGCTCTACTCAGGCAAGTGTCCCTTCCTGCTTTAATAAGCTTCTCTACAGAGGGGCTGGCGCAGCTGCCTGTACCCGCTGCCCTCTGCACATCCCTGTGAGACAGGAGAGCGTGAAGGTTGATAGAGTGGCCTCTGGCATCAACTAGCCTGACTTTGCCTCCTGACTCAAAGCAGTCCAGTGAATAAAGCAAGACACTAAATTGTTCTGTGCTTGAGAAAGTGTCACAAATTAGACACTGACCTTACTCTAGGTGTCCAGATATTTAGCACTTGACTATGAGACTATGAATGCTTTACTAATTTGTTTTTTTTTAATTTAACATGATGTATAAGCTGTCTTTGTTGATGGGAATGATGAAGAAAAAAAAACACAGAGAAAGTAATAGAATGAGAAATCAGCAAACTCAAGTTTGTTAGAATAATATAAATCCCAACTGTGGGTTCTAAGAGTTGGCACACAATTGTTTCAGGGTGGATTAGGACATTGAGAATCCACATTCTAAATTTAGGGTTGATATAGTGACTTATAGAGCCAATTAGACAGATAAAAGAAAGGCATTAACTTTAACTAAGATAAACATTTAGGTTTGGAGCTTAAAGCTGGAAAAAAATCTACAGAATCATCTTTTGAAATTAAACTGAAAAGTTTTGGACTTGTCACATAAACAGTATATGAAGAATTAAACACTTTTCATGGGGGGAAAAAACCATAAAACCACATTTCCTGTTAAGTAGTTCTTTTAAAAAGGCAAGATTTTTAATATGAAAAATTATTTCACAGATCTTATGGGAATTAGAGAAAATAGAAACAATCTGAGGTTCTGGAAATGTGACATAATGGACTATCTGGGATGTAGTATTAGGAGGGAAAAATGTCAACTTCAGTCTGTAGAGATGGATTTTGTGTATGTGGGGAAATTGTGATTCAATTAGATTTTACAGTGCTTTTAAAGAATTGAAATCATGTACAATAAACACAGAAAATTCATGGAAGCTTGAATATTAAGAAAGACATAATTATTTCCTTAATAGTTTTTGTCCTTTCATTCATTTATTCAATCATTAGAGAGTATAAGACAAGCATCTACTGTGTTCAAAGTATAACTCCAGTTCTTGAAAAAATAAAGGTTAATAAGTCAAAATATACTTTCAAGGAACACAGAAAAAATTACATGTTGTCTGAACATATGACAGATTAATTGAAAGGATATAGAGAATAATTGACTCCTTGAAATGTAAGGAATCAAATTGGTCAGTGAATGCCATATAGTTGCAGGATTCTTAAAACACTTAAAGCAAAAGATGGAATTCTACAATTAAAAAAAAAACAAATGAGATTAGTTTATCAAAAGGAGCAAGTATTCTAACAAAGGATGCAAGAAACCACATAATAAACTATAGTGCTTTTTCATTAATTTTTTAAAATCTTTATTAAGTGCTTTCTATTAGACACTGGTGATGAATAGACAAAAGATAAACATCATCTCAAGCTTCATTGAAATTTAATGTGGAAAAGAGACAAGTAAAACAAAGTCCAGTAGTCTCCACTTATCTACAGGGGATTCTTCTGAGGACCCCCAGTGGATGCCTGAAACCAAAGAGAGAAAGTGCCAGACACTGTATATACTGTTTTTTAAAAAATATATACACACCTATGATAAAGTTTAATTTATAAATGAGACACAGAAAGAGGTTAATGTATAATAATCAAATAGAACAATTGCAATATTATACTATAATTGACTGCAATACCACTCTTATGCTATGGAAATTTTCTTAAGTAAAATAATAGTCAATAGAACTGTGATACTTGGACGGTAGATCTCATAATTAAAGTGGCTACTAAGTGACAGACTAATAGGAAAGTAGCATAGATAGAGTGGATATACTGGACAAAGCGATGATTCCAATATGAGCAGAATGGAGCAGGACAGTATAAGATTTCAGCATACCACTAAGACCTAGAATGGTATGCAATTTAAAACTTATCAACTCTTTGTTTATGGAATTTCCCATTTAGTATTTTTGGACTGTGGTTGACCATGAATCACTGAAACCATGAAAGAGAAACTACAGAGAATGAGGGGATTCTGCAGTTACTATACCTAATGATAAGCCAAGTTTTAAGGGTGGACAACAAAGAGCATATATAATTCAATTTTCTCATCTGAAAAATGCCTGAAAAGAATTTTTTTTTAAGTAGTAAAGAAATAAAGTTTTGGGGCTGAAGTGGTGGCTCAGTGGTTACAGTGCTTGCCTGGCATTCGCGAGAATGTGGGTTCAAACCCCAGCACCCCACACTCAATGAAGTGTCAGAGCAACGAAAGCCACATGAAAAACTAAATAAAACTGATTCTCTCTCTCTCCAAAGAAAAAATAAGAAAAAAGAAATAAAGTTTCTATTCTCTTTCCTTTCTTTCTGGACCCAAAATATAATGAACTAGTCATTTTGATTATATTACACATTCTCTTACACTTTCTTATATTTGCATCACTTACTATAATTTTTATTCATATGGTTCACTAATCCTCTCTTTTCTACATTTTGTACATATATAGGTTATTTGTTCCTATCTTTAAAAATGCAAGTTTTAACTGCATAATAGCACTGCAGATGATTTTTTTAAATGTAGTAATTTAGCTTTTTCTAAAGTGAGACAAACCTTATTCTGGTTTTCTTCTTGATTTAAATATTAATTGCTCCTGATTTGTTTTAAAGGTATGTTTAATTTACCTTTCCTCTTACTTATAAGGTGCCTTAATATTCCTAGGGAGGAAATACTATTTTTATAGACCCTTAACAGATACTGAGGCACAAATTGTCTAAGAAACACCGGAAGTTTATTTGGGCTGATCAAGTTGTAACTCAGGACACATAAATTTCAGGCAGGCTGAAATGAGCTCCAGGAACTTAAACATTTCAAATAACTTTCAAGAGCAAAAGCAACAAGTGGCAAGGGGGGAGTTACATGAGCTGTTTGTAAAGTATTTAAATTGTGTGGGCAGGGTAGCAAGCTGTCTTGTAAGAAAAGCCCTGGGTGATTTAAGTAATGCATGGAACGTAAAGCAGTTTTCAGAAAAGAAGAGAGAGAAGAACAAGAAGGAAAGAATGGGGTTAAGGGTGAGATAAAGGAAGTGGCTGTCTATGGGACTGGATTATTCTGTTCAAATGAAAACTGCAGTTCTTAGCAGGTAAAGTACAGAAGCAGCAGTTTACACATGATGAAAGTGTGTTTAGAGATAGATATGACTCGGTATTATCTCCTATATCCTCTCATCTTAGTGTTTTGGGGTATGTCAGTCTGCTTTTATAAGTATGATTTTAATTTTTCCATACTCTTAAGATATATCTCTTACTGT